>BQNB010132951.1:0-18543 GCA_026074375.1 Tanacetum coccineum
GATTTCACGTTGTTTGTCTATGACAATTTGGTGCTTGTTTTGTGAGAATTAACAAGTAAATCGTTTATCAAACCCGAGTATAAAAATGTTTAATGCTCGATCTTATGTCTAACGAACTTGATCGAGCAAGTCTATATTTATTATTTCCAAACGTGAATCAAACTTAAAGCATTTTGTTGATAAAATATAATGCCTAAAAACATTACTAATATTTTTTCACATCTTTACGTTTTGATAATCACAAAATTTAAAAACGTTCAACGTAAAATTAAACGTAAACAAGTAATTAGTAGTAAATTCTCATTTCAACAAATACATCACTTAAATGTATGAATAAATAAATGCTTAATGCATTTTATGATCAAAGGAAATTTTTATTCAACCTCACACTTTTATAAAATGTTGTAAACATTTTTAAAACATTACAAAACATTTTCTACAATTAAAAAAATGTTTTATTCAAAATAAACATTTTAAAATTCAAATTTGCAGACCTAAAACGGCTAGAAAAGTTCTAGAAAATCCCCCCTACACAAAAGACAAACTGGGAAGCCCTAGTCTTGGGCGGCCCCTTAAATACACGGCCGACCCCTTAAAATTAAGGGGACCATCCACCTATTTAAGGGGACCGCCCCTAGGTAGACGCTCCCCCAGTTTGTCCTATAAATACTGGACTTTTCCCCACAATTTTCTCACATTTGCACTCATTCTTTCTGTTCTAAAACAGCCCACACGTCTAATCAAAATCCTTTGATCATTTAATCATAAAGCTTTGTTTCCAAGTGATCCAAGCTCAATTCCTCAAGTGCAAGAGAATAATACTTCCATCCTCAAGTGAAGAAGTATTACACCTTTGTGTGTTGTTGCAATCTTATTGCATCCATATCATAACTTGTAAATCTTTTGTATATCTTGTATTTATGTGTAGTAGCTAGATCTTGGCGATCTTTGTAAGTATAGATAGATTGTGGTGATCTTACCAAGTAGTGTTAGTTAGTTGCGGCATAAGTGGTGTGGTGAAGTGAAGTCGTAAAGTGGTGAGGAAGTGTTGAAGTTGTGAAGTCGTGAAGTTGTGTTGTGATAGATTGGTTCTAGCTAAGATTAGAACTTGACATTTAGCTTTGTGTCGTAAATCGGTGTAAGCAACGTTGTGTACGGTTTTCTCCGCCATAAGGGAGCCTTGTTGACATAGTGAAAGAAAAACTCTCGATGTTTAGGTGCTCGGGGAGTTGGAGTAATGGCAAGAGGCTGCTTCGTTACTGAACTACTATAAATCATCGTCGTTGTGACATTTTTGATTGTTCTTACTCTTATCTCTTGTCTTACATTATCTCCTCATACTATCATATCAATTGTTTAGATAAATATATTGTTCATAATTGTGGGGCAAGTGTTGAGGCCTCACATAAATTCAAATCCATAAATTTTTTTTACAAACATCTTGCAAAACCTTTAATTAAAAAGCGGTAAAGCTATTCAGACCCCCCTTCTAGTTTTCCCCACAATTGGTATCAAGCCATCACTCTAAACAAGATTTAAAATAAATTGTATTTTAAAACTTGAATCGATCTATGGAATCGGAAAAATATTTAGAAGGGCAATCTATGCAAAGACCACCACTATTTGAAAGTGATGGATTTATTTATTGGAAAAATAGATTTGAAACTTATGTGAAGTCAAAAGATCTAGATCTTTGGCATGTTATTACCGATGGTGATTTTCCTCCTATTCAAAATAATCCCGAAACTAAAAAGGATGAAGTTGTACCTTTTCATAAACAAAATGATGATCTTAAAAAGAAACTTGCAAAAAATAATGAAGCTAAAATGGTAATTTATAATGCTTTGCCACGTAAAGAATACGAAAGAAATTTTATGTGTCAAAAACCCCGCAAAAGAAATTTAGGATACTTTGCTAAAACACACATCAAGGTAACATTAATCAAACCTCAAAAAAATAGATCTTCTTGTTCAACAATATGAACAATTTACGATTCCAGAAGAGGAATCAATAGATAATGCCTTTGCTAAATTTAACACTATTATTACTAGTCTAAAAGCACTTGATGAAGGTTTTTCTAGCAAGAATTGTGTTAGGAAATTTCTTAGGGCATTACATCCAAAATGGCGCGCGAAAGTCACGGCGATTGAAGAATCAAAGAATCTAACAACCTTACCTTCTTGACAAACTTATTGGAAACTTGAAAGTCTATGAAGAGGATTAAATAAAGAACTTGAAACGGTCAAGGCAAGAAATAACAGAGTATCTTCTTGCATTAAAGGTAAAAAAGGAAGTAAGTGATGAAGATAACTCAAGCTCCGATTGTGAAGACGAAGAGTATGCTATGGCCGTAAAAAAATTCAAGAAATTCTTCAAGAGACGAGGAAGATTTGTAAGACAAGATGTTAGATAACATCCCATAAACGTGCAAACACCACTAGTGCTCTTGCGATCTACGTAATCTCCCGCATGATCCGAATCCGAATACACTATTGTTTCTATGTCAGATCCCTTAGGATACCATAATCCTAAATGCGTAGTGCTTTTAATGTATCGGAAGATACGTTTAACCGCTTCTAGGTGAGAGGTTTTGGGATCCTCTTGAAAGCGGGCACAAAGGCAAACACTAAACATGATATCGGGTCTGCTTGCCGTTAAGTATAATAAACTACCTATCATGCCTCTATATTTGGTATTTGTTAGGATTTTTGTATAACAGACTTAATTATGTTAGTGTATTGTAGTTAGTTATGCTAGTTACATAGTTAGTACTGGTAGAAGGATTATCATAGTTAGTACTGGTAGTGTTAAATAGTTAATACTGCTTATGTAATAGTTAAGTCTGCTTACGCAGAACTTAGTTAAAGTTAAAGATATGCATGAGATATCTTAGGAAAGGATATGCATTATCTTTATATGCATTTTTTAAAGCCCATTAGGGTTTCCTTAGTCTATAAAAGGAACCCTAGGCATAGTTAGTAGATATAGTTCTACACAAGATCATACAGATCAAATAGTAATCAGAGTTTGTAATCTGTAACCTAGGCAGATTCAAAGTTTAATATAAAAGTTCTTTTGTGATATTCAATATTGTTCTTCTTAGCATTATTGATTAAATTCTGCATAATCAATAGTGTTCACTCAGTGTTTCAATATTGTTGCTTTAGAATATCTAAAAGAACAAAACCCTTTAAAGCAAAGGCTAAGTAATTCTAATTCAGAGAAGAAACGATTCAATCAAGTGTTAGGTATTATTTGATTTGATGAGACCAAAATAAATAAAAGAATGAACAAATGGACTGAAATGTAAATTACAGAAATCTCAAGTGGTGGAGCACATGAGATAAAGATGAAGATATAAGTAAGTTCTTGTGAGGAACTCCCAAACTGAACAGATCTTTGAAGATGCTATCGGTGTTAGTCAACTTGTATATTACAGTTTTGACTATATCAGAAACTCTGACTATGGATTTACTTATTGTATATGCGGAATCTACACAATTGTATTGAGATGGAATAATGAATAATACTAACTTTTGATTCTATTAATTGTTATTAAAGTGAGTACAGATTACTAATCTTTGAGATATGGATTGTATGAGATGTATATTGAACTGTTATATATATCTATACTTATGCCGTGAGGTGATCCTTTTATTGACTAAGGTTAAACCCTTATAGGCTTACAAAAACCGCATAAAATTTGAGTTTGGTTTACACCTTGTCTAGTTCGGTTGATTTTAGTTCGGTTGACACAAAATTTTCTCGTTCGGTCCAAATGAAAAGCTAGTTCGGCCACACTAGTTCGGTTGTTACTGGTTCGGCTTTCAAAGAGGAAAAACTAGTTTGGCTCACTTGATCAGTTAACTCGTTCGACTAACTCATTCGGTTAACTCATTCGACTCCAAGACAACTAAACTAGATCGGCCCTGCTTGTTCGGTTAACACGTTCGGTTGTCTAGTTCGGTTCTAACGTGAGTAAAACTCGTTCGGTTCTAGTTACGATTAACTTGTTCGATTCAAACTGTGAAACCACTCGTTCGGTTCTGCTTGAGATTAACTCGTTCGGTTCAAGTTATGAGTAAGCTAGTTCAGTTCTCTTGATCGGCTTACTCGTTCGGTGACCTTGTTCGGTTGTACTCGTTCGGTTCCAACTACTACGAAACTCAAATTTTCAAAACTCAAAAAGACATATTTTTGAATGGTTTTTAGCAAAAATTCTTGTACAACTAGTGTTACTAACCCTATAGGAACAATAAAAATGAAAACTTTAAGGTTTTTACGCCAAAAAATTTTGAATCAAAAATTTTGTTCTTTATAAAGATTTTGAACACAAATCACAAGACAAACACAAAAACTAAACACACCACTCCATGGCTCTTGATACCAATTGAAGAAACATGTAATCTAATGATCTACCAAGAACAAGAGAGAGATGTGGGTTGTGATGTTTAGAGAGAGAAAGTGATGGAATGGATGATGATGTTATTATGTGGAAATATGGAAAATGAAACAACCAACCCCTCTCCAAGGCTAGGAGAGGGCTTATATAGTTACATCATGGCCGGCCCATGGGCTATGATGGGCTTCCCATGGGCCTTGGGCCGGATTAGCTTCTATACTTAACGTGACACAATCTACGAGCTAAGACCTATTACAACTTGGAAGTGACCGACACTTTTTGTGTTTCTAACAGGGTTGATAGCTAGTAGTTTTGGGCTGTAGAAACAAGGTTTTGAGTTTTATTCGCGCGTCACAACCGAACTAAACTCGTCAAACAAGTAAGTTTTTCAAAAACTTTGATTTAAAGTTGTGCTTTTGTGATTATGGTGATGTTTAGACACTAGTTGTACAAGTTGATCGTCAAAAAGGTTGAAACTTGAAAGCGAAAAGGTTAAAAAGGGGATGTTTGTGCATCGGCTTATAAAAGAAAGAAAGGAAAGGTTTTTGAGTTTGAATAAAATGGTTGTTGTGGTAATTTTTCATTTTGTAAAAAGATGCTTATAAGGGCTTATTTTGAGGCTTTGCTTATTTAATAAGCTAGGTGATAGCTTATTTGGGCTTTTTGTGCTTTCGGTATGCATGGTTTCGGTGTGGGCTCGACCCAACCAAAAGGGGGTGTTTGGTTTGTTCCGGTCCGCAAAGGGTCCGTTTGGATTGTTTTGGCCCGGTGCCAAATGGGCTCGGCCCACTTGATTTTGAGCTTATTGGTTTCGAGCTTATTAATTTTGAGCGTATGAATTTCGGGCTTATATATATAGATATATATAAAGCTTCTAGCATTATTTAGTTTCGGCTTATAATATAAGCTTATGGCTTAATTGGTTTTGGCTGATTTCTATATGTTATGAACTTATAGTTTATTATTCCGGCTTAATGGGCCACGGAAATTGTGATTTCAGATTATGTTTGGTTCGGCTTAATTGGCTTAAGGCCCATTAGGTTTCGATTTGTATTTTGGACTTATGAAAAAAAGATATGGATTATGTTTTGCTATCGGGCTAAGTAATTAAGACCTTAATGGGCCTTAGGGCCTAATAAGAAATAAATGGATTTGTGGATTTGTAAACGGGCTAATGGATTTGATTTGGACTAAGAGAGATTTGTTTGACTGATTGAGGGGGAGAGTGTTTTCAAATTTATGACATCTAACGGGCATTTTAATTCATCAAATAATTAATTGGTAAAAGGTTTGTGTATTGATTGGGTTTACAAATTAAAGGGGAGTTAAATTTATTTTTAACTCAAAAGGCTAAATTTGTCAATTATTTGTGAGTGTAGGGACTTATGTGCAATTTGCTAAATGTTTCCTAGGCTTATGAAACTATAAGGACTACTTGTGCCAATTCTGAAACTTGTAAATCTTAGTAAATACCTTAAACCACAAAGAATAGGACTTTGAAAGTGTAGGGACCAAAACTGCCAATATGTGAAACTTGTATTAGTATTTAAGGTATCAGCGAGTTACTATTGGTCAAACTTTCAAAATATCAGTCAAACCTTATTTCTTAAAAACCCTCTCACGCAACTCGCTAAGTTGAGCTTTTCATTGATTCTTGATTTCTGTGGCTTATCTTGTTAAGGTATCTGTTGTTTTTGTTCTATATCTAGTAAACATCATATATCTAGAACATGTCTGCCTCAATCACACTAAATTGCTCAAAATCAATAATTTTGCCTTATTTATCATCTAAATCTTAGTTAATGATTGGAATGATATGTTATTTGCTGGGATAGGTTTAGGATGAATAAATGATGCCTCGTTTGTGTTTAATTTGGATTTACTTTCATTATTTTGGGATCTTATTGATTTTCGTGGCTTATGTTGACTTTTAAGGTCAAAAGTTAGATGCTTGTTGTTGTTTGTTGTTTGTGAATGTTGCAAAATGCTTGCTATATGTTGCCTTAGTCTTAATGATGTGATTTCAGGATCTTGTTTGCTCATATAAGTGATTTTAGGTTTTAGCGAGTTTTCTATTTTGGTAAAGAAGATTTTAGCGAGTTAAAGAAGATTTTATTTTAATATAATACTTAACCCTCTTGTAATAAAACATTTCAGCGAGTTGTCTGCAGCGAGTTAAGTAATTTATCAAATATCTTTGGGTTAACTCATTCCAAGGTTGACTTTCATCTGAGCAATTGCTCCCAACTAACATCAGATATCTGTATGTATGTCCTGGCTGTTGGGAATCAATTGTAGCAGATTACTATGGAGACCATGAACAATGCCTGCGATGATGTTCTGCTCTCCTACTATCGCACCACCAACCAGGATGGATGATCAAATATTGTCGTCAAGCAAATGGGTGCCCATAGGCAAGATTAACTGCGTACTTGATGTACAGAAGTCTCAGAGGAATCCTATCTTCTCGATTGCTGTGGCCATACTAAAAAACCACTCCAAATTCTTCATGGGCTTTCACGGGCATCCTTCTCGATTCTGGCTATCTACATTCTGCAAGTTTTAGGGACACATGTGTTTTAAACGCATCGAGGGGGTGGTACAGCTGTTAGTTGGTATGAGCCAATGGTTTAACCTGCACAAAGAGATTCACCAAGTTGCTTCTGATATCACTCCATCAATGATAACAATCCTTCGTAGCTCCGCCTTCAAGTTGATACTTCATAGAGTTATGTAGAATTTGGGATATCCCTGTACATCAGGAAGTGTCAGATTGTCTGTCAATGCTTTCTATTAACCATGGAGGGCCATTTTGTCTATGATCAACATGTGCCTTACGGGCAAAATTGCTGGATATGACAGGCCAAGACACCCTGTGCTTTAGATTCATTGGGGTATCACTCATCGCTCCAACATCGACTATGCTGAAAGGATTTGGGAAGAGTTTGTTCAATCCATACAAACTTTCTCCACTGACAGAAGAACCTTGCTACAGCTTCTCGTGGAAAGAAAAAGATCGCTCATCTGCTTATTCCAAACGTCAGGTTCACCAAACTAATCATCCATCACCTGAAAAACAAGCACAACATACACCCAAGACCTGGTTCGGCTCTTTACTACTCACATGAGGAAAACATTCTGAACACCCTCAGGTATGTTGGAAAGGATGGCAGGGAGATATTTGGTATGCTGATACCTGATGCTCTTCTCACTGACAGTATTAAAAGCGCACCATACTACAGCAGTTACCTGGAGCATGTCATAGAATATCAACGTTATCAGAATGAAGAACACGATAAGGCTGGATGACAAGGTCTCCGAGCTCAGCTTCATCTCAACCACTCTAAACCAACACCGACACCAATGAATCCTCCAAAGAAAGGAACAGGTAAAAAGCGGTAAATTGGGTTCATGGGGAATTCATGATCCACATCTCCCGCCAAACGATCCAAGCGGGAAAGGTAACTAAGAAGCGCATTCCAGAGTTTCTCTTCTGTTGGTTGATGAGGTTGTAGATGAAGGAAATCCAGAAAAAGGATCCCGCCTATGATGATGAAGAGGCTAACCTTTACGGCTTTGGAGCTAATGTCTAAAGGACACGGGAACGAACTCTGGGTCCAGCTCATCCCGGTGGTGATTAGGGAACTGACTCTGGAAGAATCAACCACTTATAGAGGTATACGGAAAGGAAAGAGAAGGTCATTGACAAGAACAAGCTGCTCACGATCTTCTCACCCTATAGACTCCTAAACCAAAGAACCTAGCAGATCAATTCATCTTTCAGAGACGTCCTCCCATGCCCACTGGACCCTCTGAACATGCTGACTCTCCCTCCTTGGATGTGAAACTTGCTCTCACTGATAGTGAAATGGAGTCAGAGGAGGAGAGTGCCTTCGCGGATTAAAGGCGGAGATCAAGATTGAAGGCAGGCTAGGCCGAACCCCTGATGTGAAAAGGACGGAAAGGCCACGGCTGGATCACCCTGTGAAGTGCAGAGTCTCAACCATAACCAAGTCATGTGGTTCATGTATGGACCAAACTTGAAAACGTGGACTTGAGGACCACTGATGCTGCTACTCAACAAAAACCGGAGCAAATGGATGAGAGTTTTACAACAACTGTCTTACCAAATTGTTTAGGACAACCTCAAGAAAGCCAACTGAGATCAGGTGATTCTTGAAGAACCTGCTAGCTCCTCTGGAACCTTGTCCTCTCTTCAAAACCTTGATAAAGATCTCAGCTTTACTGATCGTTCTTCGTGGAGAAGCCACAGACGAAGAAACCAGGGAAAACAATGCTAAAGCAGAGGTTCAGGTCAAATGGTTTTTGGTCTCCTTCATCAAGACATCTCCTCGTTCCTCTTAATGACCACTTCGGTTATTGATCTCAGAAGTCTATAGTCTGACTCTCACTCCGAACATCAAACAGCAACACCTCAACACAATCACAACAACAACAACTCTTCCACCACCACCACTTTAAAGCACCACAGATCCGATCCTCATTCGTCGCATAGGTGAGCTTGAACAACATATCGCGGATCTGATACAAAATAACTTGGCCCTGGAGGCAAAGGTGGATATAAATGGGCTAGCCTTACAAATTATGAGATCTTCAATATTCCCCAACAGGTGAGCAAAAAGTGTTGATGGAGATGTCACTGATGCAGTTACTGGGCAATACAAGCTCCACTTCGATTCTCGCTTCAGGGGATGTGCCATCGTTTGTATGAAGGAATTATTCAACAACAAATGTTTGAAGCAAACTACAAGATCATGAATGTTCCATAATGACTTGGTATGAAGCTTTGTAGAAAGTTAGTGGAGCCTGGACTATTCAAATCAACGTTTAGTGATTCAGGCGAGAAGCATTGTAAGCAGAAAAGAATGAGACGTGAGTCACCCATAGAACTCCTCCGAGGTCTCCACCTACATACCACCTCCAACCCCTCCTCCATAGGTGCATCTGGTGCTCCAGGTACTTTAGAGCTCATCAGATCCTCTCAGTTTGCCCCCACCTCCTCTCTCCTCCATTTATTGGTACATCTGGTTGCTATAAGCAAGACAAGGCAAGGTAAAGCTCCTGTTCATCCAAGATGCAGCCCTCACCCTTTACAATCTTGGCTTGGACGACATTTGACACTCGACTATTAGTTAGCTGACTCCTTGAGGCTTAGAGTTATCTCCAAACTGATATCTGATGCAGATGATTCTTTTCCCGAAGAGCAGACGGGTACATTTTCTGGATGATTGGAAGACTCCGATGACATGATCCACCAACCAAAAAGGCTTGTGGCTCAAGAAAAGTCTGGTGGCAAAAACCACTACCTGAAGAGGAAGCACAGCGACTCTGAACATGCCTGGACTTTCTTCTTTCAAACATACAAGTCAGATGTTGTGAACAACTGGGCTTCTGCGTTGGCCACAACTTATGAGCCCCAGCTGAGAACTCGTTGCTTGCAAAGATTGGAATCTGAACAAACCGTCATGAACTGTTACTGACTAAAAGTGAACAAACGTGCTCTCCGAAGCGATTTCGAAGGGCAGGCTTATGAAGTTGTTTAAAGATTTACTCCAGTGTCATTCCCTTCAGTTCTAGATGAAAGGTAGTGTATAAGATGCCTCAAGCTTAGGTTGACTGGTCGAATCCAGAAGGCGATTATGTCAGAATCGATGTCAAAACCACTGCCTCTCGGTGGTCTCGGTATAAGTCACTATTCAATCACAATTCTTCTTCAATAATGACTTAGAGTATGTGAGATATGGCAAAGCAAGGAAGCAACCCTGCACTATCGAATTTCATGATGAAGGCGGCTTAGTTCTATGTCTTTGGGCTTGAAATGCTGTGCCGAAACAAATGTGGATTGACGATGTCGTGTATTATGAATATAAGTGCACATATTGGCATCTCTCACTAGTGGTTTTTAATCGACAGAAGTTCTACTTGAAGATGATTCTCGTCGCGTAAAAAGATGTCCTGAGACACATTTGCAGATTCTCAGTGCGTTCAGAATCAAAGCTTACTAGATTACGAGTATGACTATTGGTGGCAAATTGTCCTTGCGAAGAGCTGACTTCAAGGATACCCGATTGGGAAAAGAATTTTCATAGAACCTGTTATCCTTAGGGACTTTGAAGACTGAATCTGCTTCTTCTACAAGGCATCTCGATCATCTTACTGTTCAGACAAACGGATGGCTATCTACTGCTATCAGCAATGGAACAAAATGGTGTGATTCGACAGGGTGTTTAAAGACTTAACTCGGCATTGAACAGCTACCAGACACAGTTAATATCACCACACGGGATGGGATGAATAGGGTATGAGTTAAGCATGATATTATACCATATTGGTTCCTGAGCAGTAGTTTTAGTATTGTTCCCGGTAGAAACAATATATCGAAAGCTCATGAGGTTTTTCACTTAGATTACAAGTTTAGTGATGGGGACGTTGACAATTATTTGGAAGCTAGATTTAAGGTCAAGGAAAATTCCGGTAATGGTCCATCGTTGTATGAATCGCGCTAAGGACACAAAGGATGGTTACAGTGGTGTTTTGTTTTTTGTTTTGTTCTGTGTACCTCCCTGGGGGGGGGGGGGGTTGTTTTCACCACCACCCCACTTTGGGGGGGGGGGGGGGGAGCCAAAGAGTTCATAGCGGCTATTGAAAGGCGACTGAAGACAAGAAGGATCTTCCAGAATCTAGAATGCTTTGTTGGTTAACGTGTTCGTGATATTGACTACAGACTTCTTCAGAGAACGAATTGATATCGTCATTCCAATTAAAAGGTCAATATCATGTGTATTATATTGTAAACTTTGTACATTATTTATTTAGTGCGAGTAGTTATCAGTGTTATGTGTCAGTTTATGAAATGTTTTCATGAGTTTCTCGGGGTCAAATCTAAATACATTCTAAACTCATCATTAACTGACACTAACCCAAAATCCCTATCAATTGAGGGGGAGCATATATAGGTTCCAATATCGGCTTATATTTAATCAGGACCACATGTTCTCCCAAATTTTTTAACATATTTAAATTCATTATGAGATCCTAAATCTCAAAGATGGGTTTTGAAATTTTTTTTGATCAGGGGAGAGAGTGATTTAAAATATTAATCTGATAAAAAAAATAGTGATTATTAAGACTCTAAGAGGTACTCCTCCCTCCTTGTGTCCAAAACAATTTCGATTACTGGAAGCACTTCGTCAAGGGGAGCATTTCTAATAATCACAACAATCAGGTACAATGGCTTTGATATCTCTATCCACAAGTACCTTGATTGATTTTTCAATTGTTTTTAGATGGCGAAGTGACTTTATACCAAAGATCGACCGTAATGCTCTCTCGCGCTTCTAGAGCTCGCGCTTGATAAGGATGTAAAGGTTCGGTACATGTTCCTATGATCCGCCAGTGCCGGAGGAATCTACCCGGGGACAATCCTACTAGTTAGTGTAGAAGTCCTTAGGTGTGAATACAAATGAGTAATGTGAGGAATAAGGGAATAATGCGGACTGAGATGGAGCTAGTTAACTGGAACACCCCTCCTAACAAGGTACTTTAAAATGAAGTCTTCGGTGAAAGCATGAAGGGGTGAGATAAAAAAGACATGTTAGATAAAAGGGTGAAAAGAAAGCAGCCTCCTTTGACATTAGGCAGAAATCGGGTCACTACATATGCTGTCAGAATCACATGGTTGATTGCTGACATTGAAGATAAGTATCATGGACCCAGTGATACGCTGTACAACCGCTCTCCTCCCCCCCCCCCCCCCCCCCCCCCCCCCACCCTACGCCACGCAAGATCCTCAAAATGATTTCTTGTGTCATTTTTCTTATGTAGATCGCAATGCATTTCTATCGTCTCTCTCACTCCGAGTTAGACGATATTGAAAAGGTGGCAGTCTGCTCCAGCCTCCGACTACTAAAAACCAAATGTGCACGATTGAGTCTAGAGCCATGAGATCATCCATAAATCTCGTTAGGACACTAATACAAACTATGCTTTTTTACCACACATGGTGACAACAAGTAAAAATTCTAAGAGTCCTATGCATTATCCTCGAGTATTGCCAGACATCTGAGTGCTACGGCACGATACTCAAATTAAGACTGGAAATCCTTCTAGAGCACATCAAACAAGCTCTTGGTAGGTGGACATGTGAAGCATCCACTATGGATTACAACTTGTGACAAATGGAAAAGCAACGATTGCGTGCGAATTCTTTATGAATTAAACTGTTCCAGGCAGTTGAATTGACGGGGGAATAATCTTTGATAAAAACCTTTGCGATATGCTCAAACACACTGATTTTCGAGCACATGTGACTGTGTAAATATTTCAAAACAAATGTCTTTCTGATGAAATTGGATTTTATGATATAAAACCGTCGAGTGTCACAAAAATCTTTTCTGAAGTGAGGCATCGCGATTGACTTTCAATCAATTTTCCATTAATCAATGGATATTTTACTTCACTGGTTTTCACTCATATCTCCGTATGCTTTGTCTACTTTTGAGGACGCTCCGGTTTAAGACTGGCTAGCTGCAGTAGCGATACCCTGTCAAGGTGATTCTTTATAATTCTACCTAATCACAGGCAGTATTTATATTGATTAACGAGGAACCGTAGTTCTTGCAACCTTATTCAACGAAAGTGAACAAAGACACTTTCGTTTCTCTATCACTAACATATACTTGCAGGAGTCCCCGATGGTAGCAGCTGATGGCAAGAGACATGTCAATTCACAACCTCATGCTCACACTTAATATTCTAATCAGAAAGAACATCATGATAACTGAAAAGATTACAACATTTAGACTTCCGCAACTTTGATGGGTACTATCATGACTCATAAAAGTGTGAGCATGCGGTCCGAAGGTCACAAATTAGTTCGGAGGGTCAATACCTACAACAAGGATGATTAAGAGATTTACTATGGCTGATGATCTCAAAGAAAGCTCAAAGATCACATAAGTCAAAGGAACTAAGCTCAAAGATCACTACATTATGTACAAAGAAATCAATGCATGAAGAATCAAAGACTACGACGCTAAAACAGCTCACATTACAGAGCTTTAATTTAGTTATTTTGTTGGAGGTGACCTCCCTTAGGGGGAGATTGTTTTAATATTAGAAAAGGACTTCGGTCACCTCGTGTATTTTCCGTTTATGGTTGTCGGTAGTTAAGTAGTAACTGTATAACATTCGGTAATGGGGTCGGAGTATTGAACCCCCGTGTAAGCCCATACTAAGCTTATGGCCCGGTTTTGTTTGTTGTTTCTATAATAAGCCTCTTCCACGCCATGGAAGAGGCAGGTGGTTTAGTAATTTCATATAATACAAGTTCATTTTCTCTCACTAGAAAGTTCTCTTTCACTTTCTCTCTCTAGATTTGGCAGTAATGTAATAAAGCGAAAAATTTCCCTGTATAATTATGATAATAGTAAAATAGGTTTTGCATTTGATGAAAATTCTTAGGTTTTTATAAGGAAGTACTGTTCTATCCTCATTTTCTAAAGCTTAAATTCTCCTAGATTGAGTACTGGAAGTTTTGCAGCAGCAACCATTGGTAAAGATATTGCCTCTATGTTTTCACAAACAAATAGATCTGGCAAGTGTAGATTGTTTCTTCTTATTCAAAGTTTCTCAACAAGATCTGATACCACTTGTTGATCTCAGTTGAATAGGTCTTGCTTAGCTTGTAAAAGGATTAGTTGTATTGAATAAATCCAAGACAACTATAGTAGAAACTTTGATTATGAATATCAAAGACTATGTGGAATCTAGTCAATGATACTAAAAAGAATTCTTTATAAAACAGTAACACAAAATCAATAACAAAACAGATTACCAAACTTTTAGCCTCAATATAAAATGAACACTCTTAATAGTGTTAGGGTTTACAAAACCTTAAAGCTATAAACGACTGTATAAAGATATAAGATATATCAAACTACATGCCCTAGGACCTCATTTTATACACTGAGTCCTACATGGATTACAATATATTCCTAAATTATCATGATCTTCTAAACAAATAACTTATACATATCTTTTACCAAAATATCTCATACTTATCCCATAAGTAATCTTGATAAGCAATCTTCATCTTTATCCTTCTGACAGTAACAACTCTTCAAGCAGTTGTAATCTTTCAGCAGTTGTAACTTTCATACCAGCAACATTAACTTTTGTATAAGCAGCACTAACTGTGTACAAGCAGTAGTAACTACTTAGAATATTTTCTTTATTCTTCACTGGCAGTACTAAGTTACACTAGCAGTACTAACATATACTAGCAGTACTTAGTTACACTAACAGTAGTAACTTTTATACTAGCAGTATTAACTAGTTAGTAGGATTTCTTCTAAGTCACTGAGCAGTCTTAACTTCCATTAGCAGTAGTAATATACATTAGCAGTAGTAACTAACAGTACTAACTACTTAGCATATTTTTCACTAAGATTACTAACAGCACTAAGTTATGCTTGACAGCAGTAACTCTAACCTTAGCAGTATTACCTCCAAGCAGTCTTTTAATCCCAACAATTAGTACTGTTATTCATGTCATTAAAAGTTTCTGTTGTTAAGTATAATTAGTGCTGCTAGTTATACTTAATATTGCTAAGTTAATGCTGTTAGTTATACTTAATACTGATGGTATAATTAACATTGTAAAAATTGTGAGAAAATGAATTGAGAGTGTTGGTGAGAATAAAATCAGAAAGAGAGATATGTAAAAACAAAAAGAGTGATTTAGTAAGTAAAAGAATTGAGAGAATTTGTGAGTTGAAAAACAGAAAGAGAGATGTGTAAAAACAGAAAGAGTGATTTGGTGAGTAAAAGAATTGAGAGAAAACACTTCTAGGATTCTTTTGTTGTTTTACCAATGCTTTAGAAGGTTGCATAACATTATTTAATTCCACTTGATCTTTTGAAAGCTTCTTGTTTTGAGCATTGCCAGTGGATTGTAGCAGGTGTAGTGGATATTTCTTTTTACCATCATAAGATTTGGCAATCTTTTTAAATCTTACAAAGCTGCTATCTTATGTGCACTCATTTGAAAAAAAATTGCTTTTATACTGTCACATTGTGTCCTTCTAGACTCCTCCATACTTCACTTTATGTATCAGGCTCAAACATTACTTTTTGATCTCCCCATAACACTCTTTCATATGCCTCCTCTAGCCTTCTATTCCCAAAGTGTTTCTAAGTCTTCCCTGTTAATATTTTGAAGCATCTAAATCCTAGATGAATACCTTTTTGAAATTCATAATCAGCTCTTATTAGTAAAAGTATCCCCATCTTTCCTTCTTTTGATGATTTTACATTCAACTATAACTGGAGGCTTAGTGGCTAGAGGTATAGCATCAATTGCTACCTCGACATCTTGAACTATCTCCATATGTTTTTTTATCTATGCCTCCTCTTGATCATCATCTCCTTTAGCTTCTGCATGTTCATCTATCCTTTGCTTCTTTGAATTATCAGATTCAAGTTCTTCTCCTGCTCATTAAAACTTCCTTCTGCTTTTGTCTTGCTGCCTTTCACCAACTCTGTATCCATGTCTACAAAAGTGTTTACCCTTTTCATCTCTTTATCAAACATCTCCTGGATCTCATCATAACTTTTGCTCTTCAGCTGATATTGTTTGTATCCAGCCATGTTTTTCAAATAGGTAGATATTGTATTTCTCTTTTGTGCCTTAGTTGATGGCTTGTTCCTTTTCTCTTGAGCTCTTATTGCTGCAAAGTGTTTCTTTCTCTTCTCCAAGAGTTCTACAAACAACTTTGACTTTTCTTCAATACTCAACTGTTCTTGTTCTTCTATTTGCATTTGTTGAGCCAATTGAAAGTCAGCATCCATCATAGCTTGTGATAGAACCTAATAACTTGATAGGTTCTTTTATCGTTTATAGCTCGAGGTTGTTTAGACCTCATCTAGGAACATGATAACAAAGACAATAACATATATGCACATCGGAATTAAACATAAGAACAATATTATCATCAACAAGGTTTTTCTTCATTATCATTCACTATTCGCCTCAATTCTAGATGATCAATTCTAGAACAGTTACTCTAACTAGTAACAGGATCAATGAAACATTGATATTGAGGCTACAACACTCTTTCTAGGCGTTTATAATGAGCCACACGCCTAGAACACACACAAATACACCTTTACTCGACTACATTTTCTGTGCATAAAACTATGTGTCTATGATCTCTTTATATAGAGAGATCATGACTTACAAAGGAAGTTAACATACAGATATAAACAAGTAAATCTTTTAAACATTAAGAAATATCTTCTGTTATCTTTATCTTCTTAAGGAGATTAGGGATGAGCAAAAGAACCAAGAACCGGACCCTGAACCAAGAAGAACCGAACTGGAACCAGAACCGTAGGTTTCGGTTCTGGTTCTTGAATTTGACATTTTTTGGTTCTTGGGTCGGTTCGGTTCGGTTCCACCGGTTCTCAGTTTCAGAACCAAATACCCAATTATTCTAAAAACATGTCATTTTTCCCATACTTAAGTTATATGTATCATAAAAAAAACCCCTATAGAACTCGCTTGTTAACGCCGATTCTGGAAGCTTTGACTTGCACCCAAGATTGGGTGAGAAAGTCAAGAACGCGAATTAATTAGGATGATGTTGAAGATCTAATTAAAGACGATGAAATTGTAAAAGATATGAAAGAGAAATTAGAGAAACTAACTGGAACAGATAAAGAGAAACAAACGGTGGAAATATAAACGGTTCTAGTTATTTTGTTAGACAAATTTTGAAGTTTATTTGAACTTATGCTCTGGTTGTTAAATGTTATTGCTTTTAACGTAAATGGTTGTAAATGCTTAAAAAATGTTTTTCGTGTGCTTCTAATTTGCTTATTTTATTAGTGCATCTTCTCGATAAGGATTGAAGTTAGTAGTGTAACGTGGGAGAAACACTATCTATTGATGCCAATATATTAAAGGAACATGGTAGCATATCTCTGTATAGACACTATAGATCAAATATAAGAAGATAAAAAATATATAAACTAGAAGCGTACAGTTATGCTTGTTATACATGAACTGATGAACATTAGTAATATTCACTAAAGGATAACAATGCAAACAACGTTAATAATATTCCCTAAAGGATAACAATGCAAAGAACGTTAGTAATATGAGTTTTTTTTCTTCTAGAAAATCGGTTCCTTTGCGGGTAGACCCAAAGAACCGGAACTGGAACCAGAACCGGAACCAAAAAATATTTTTGGTTCGGTTCTCGGTTCCTACTTTTCTGAAAATTACGGTTCTCAGATCCATCGGTAAGGAGATCTTCATCTTTTGATATCTTTGACCAAATCTTCCATAATTCTTCACCAACTTGTAAAATTCCAATATGCTAGATTTAGTCCTTATGTTTCATTCTTTTATTTATTTTGTCTCATCAAATCTAGAATCCCAACAATCTTCCCCTATTTGATGATGACAAAACAAACAAAGTCGTGTACGAACTTCATCATAAAGCCAAAGCTTCCCCTGAAGTTGAGATGTAATCATCTCTCTGAATGAAACAAACTTCCCTTTAAGTATATTTCCTTTGTACCATGCCACACCAAGGATCTATAAGTTGCCAATTGTACCTGTTAACATCTTCTTCCCCTTTTTGTCATAATCCAATAGGGGATTTATGAACATAAGCAACTTTGATCTTGACCACAACAAACCAATATCACACTTCTAATCAAAGCCTTCTAACTCCTCAAATTACCCACCATTAAGCACAATAAGAAAATTGAACTTGAGTAGTAGAAACTCACACTAGCAGTAGTAATAATGATTAGCAGTAGTAAAAACCTTCGCCTCAATGATGCATGTAAATGGTTAAACATTTTAACATTAAGCTTCCCCTGAAACCCATATGTTAATCATTTCTTGAATCTTCAATTCTGTAGGCTCTATGTAATGATTATTGATGAAGAAAACTAAGTATAACGAACTTGATGCTGAAGTAGAATAACCCAAACTTGTGTCTTATGTCTTGTACTATCCACGTGACTCCAAACTTATAAATAAATCTGTGAAATATAAGTAGATCGCAACCTCTTGACAAAAATCCTCATCTTCTATGAGATACATA
>BQNB010132952.1:0-18543 GCA_026074375.1 Tanacetum coccineum
ACGGCGGTTTACCTGTTGGATACAAAAATAATAGAGAATTATGGCAACCCGCCGTTGGTCAACCCGCCGTTGGTCAACCCGCCGTTGGTCAACCCTCCTTTGGCAACCCGCCTTTGGGCAACCCGCCTTTGGGCAACCCGCCTTTGGGCAACCCGCCTTTGGGCAACCCGCTGTTGTAAGCAACCCGCTGTTCGTAGGCAAAACGCTGTTTTGGGCAACCCGCTGGAATGGCAACCCGCCGTTAAAGCAACCAGCGGGTTGAGTAATTTATTTATAAATAAATATTAATAACAAAAAATAACCAACCCGCCGTAATGAAAAACACGCAACCCGCCACTAAGAATCTTGGGCAAATCATTCGTTTTTGATTGAGATAGAAAACAACTCATCAAAACACATTAATAAGTACCTAATGAACAATTCCCAGCAATCAACGCACGCCTTACTACACTACATTGGTTTTCTTTTTGTAAACCGACCCTAAATCTATTTTTCTACCATTTGTAATGTGTTTTCGATCTATTTCATTGATATACACACATAATGAATGATATAGGTTAAGGATCTATGATTACCTTTGCGAAAAAACCACACGAAATTGGCGATTTGATTCGACGTTCTTGGCGGCGGTTTGCGAGTGTGTCGTGGTGTTTTTTAATGTTTAACTATTTTTCGAGGTTTTTGACTTATATGCAACCCGCTGCCCTTTATACACATAGTTACAAACTTGGCAGATTTGTCCTTGGTTACCCTTCTCTTTATTTCTTGTTTAAGTGTTTCTAGGGCATTTCTAAGATTAGGCAATTTGGCCAACATAGTCCTATTGTTTATGAGGCTAAGGAAACAAAGAGCAAATGCCTTTATACACCCTAAACTTTACAACATAGATAACTTTTGGACCTTTGAGTTAAAGTAATTAACTCCCCTTCAAATATTAACCCATTCGAATAACAACAACCATCCTTAGATTAGACTTATATACACCCAACATCTTTGATCACCCCTTAATTTACACAGTCAACTTCACCCCCTCAAACAACGCCCCGTTTCTATTGAAGAGCTTAGTCATTGATTGAGATAAAAGATCAGGCGAATAGACGCCCCATCACCATTTGTAACTACTCTACTCCCATGAGCAAGATATAAAGTAATCCATGGCCAGATATAGTAAAACCCGGGTGCAATATGAAGTAATTGCAGGCCTTTAGGATTCCAAATGACTTAAGAATATATATATATCCGAGTAATATTATATATATATATATATATATATATAATAATATAAATTAATTTATTTATTTTTTTTTATTTTATTTATGTACTAAGGATACACCACAGGCATTTGGTTTTACTCATCCACTCCTTCTTGAAGACGTTTGAGAGTTTTTTGGGGTCAACTCTTCATGCCTATGGGGGGCGTGGAAGAAGAAATTCGAACCGTTCTCTTGGCAATGCTTTGTGTGAGGATGTCTGCAAGTTATAATTTCGTTCTACGAAGAGAGTCAACACTCTATTTATCCCACTTGCTCTCGGATGAAGTGGTGTCGTATGTCAATGTGTTTAGAGCGAGAGTGCTGGACGTTGTTACAGCACAGAGCAATAGCACTTTTGTTATCACAGTACAGAGGAATTTTGTTGAAGTCAAATCCGTAGTCTTTGAGCTTGTGGCGTCATCCAAAGGTTGACACAACATCCAGACATGGCGATGAGTTCGGGTGGGGGGGCCTCTGTATTGACATTGTCGTGCTTCGTTGTTTCTTTGATGACCAGCTAACCAATCTATCTCAAGAAACTGAGCACTTCCCGACGTACTTCTTCTTGAATCTTGACATCCTGCATGATCCGCATCTGCATAAGCTGTAGTGACATGGCGTTGTCTTTCGGATACCAAAGACCCATGTGAAGGTTCCTTAAGTACCGAAAGACACGTTTTGATAGCTTCAAAGTGCTTTTTGGAAGGCTTAGCCTGATATCTACACACATGCAAACAGCGAAGACAAGGTCTTGGTCTACTGGCTTTAAAGAGTCACATAAGGGAGCCAACCATTCTCTAAATCGATTTGGTCAACTGGAGTCCCCCATGAGATCCTCAGACCAGTTTCAAGTCGATCCACCATAGGTGTAGTCGACAGGTCAGAGAGAACCATTCCATATTTCTTTAAGGTTTTCGAGACATATTTCGCTTGTTAATAAGATGGCCTCCGGGACTTTGAAAACTTGTATCCTTAAAGAAGAAACCACATTTGTCTAATCATCGACAGCTGACATTTGAGCTCAATCCTCTTTTGAGAATATGATACACCAATAAATTCTGTTGAGGCAAAAATGATGTCATCTACGATATTTGAACAGTAGACAGTGTTTGCCTGATTTTGCGTGAATAACGCATGGATCCGCGACACCCTGAAGAAATTGTTTGCCATCAGGAAATTTGAGAGTGTTCATACCACGCCCTAGGTGCTGCTTAAGCCGCATAAAGACTTTCTTCCGACGATAGACGTGAGTAGGAAGTTTCCTGGTCTCAAATCCTCAGGTTGACTGACAAAGACTTCTTCTTGAAGATCACCGTTCAGAAAAGCTGTTTTGACATCCATCTGGTAGATGATCATGTTCTTGGTTGCCGCATTGGCCATGAATATTCTGATGGCTTCTATCCGTGCAACTGGAGCAACTATCTTCAAATCAATACCTCCTCCTGACGATATCCCTTGCAACTAATACGACTTTGATTTTCATGTACATCAACCATATCATCAAGCTTCACTTTGTAGATCCACTTGAGAGCGATAACCATAACAAAATGGGCGAGGACTAATGTCCATACATCAAGTCGATCAAATTACATGAATTTCAATCTGCATGCTTGAAACAGCAGTCAATCTATCACAGCCATTTTGAAGTTTCTTGGTTCACTTTGGACAGTTCAGTATGGAAACATCACCACAAAGCAATCGGATGCCAACTGTTTTCTGGTTAATAGACGAGAGGGAATTGCCAACGATGTGTCGAAAGATGATCTTTGTCCATCTTCTAATATGATCTGGAGGTATGTTACTGGTTGGGTTCCGCTGCATTAACATTCCCCGATTATGATTGTGCCGAACCTGGATCGTCCATGTAACAAGGTTATGTGAGGGATTGAGGAACAACATGACTTATTGGGTTCTTCTGGAATTTCTTGGTGTATGACAGGAAGATTGAATATTGGATGTTGACGATGAAGCACTTTGTTGACGGTGCATCTTGAGCAATTGTTGTAGACAAAAGATGTACCTGTGGGACAACTTGAGCAATAACATTCAGTAGCAGAAGGTACAGGTTCATCTATTCGAGATTGTTTCAAGGTGTTCATCAAACATTGGTTTGAAATAACATTTCCAGCATCTTTGTCGTTTGAAGCGAGACCCTGAATAGAGTGACCAGGTGTCATGATGACATGCACGGGTCCTGGAACTTATGCGTACAGGTAGCATCGTCTGATCTATCTCATCGAATGTGAACGTGATTGTTTCCAATAATCGACACGATCCCTTGTTGTAGATTCCTATAGCCCTTCTGCTAGTAGCATACCCAAACGAAAATTCCAATTATCAGCTTTGGCTTTGAAATTTTCCTAGTTTTCGCTATCATTCCGTAAGATAGCACTGAGCACCAAAAAACTCGAATAATGTGCGATCAGGCGGTTCTACTCCTGCACAAGCTCATACGGGGTTTTTGTTATGAGATTGAGTAATGAATAGTGATCGTTTTGAGTAATAACAGGACAGTGGCTACCGCTATCTGCCCATAGACACATGGGAGCTTTCGAATATCATCATTGTACGTGCTGCTTCCACCACGATGTCTGATTACCTCTTTCAACAACGCTATTATTGTTGAGGAGTTTCTCGAAACAGACTTTTGTGATGAAGATGCCAACACCTTCTTATATGCAGACCATAGCTTGATGACGAATACTATTCGTGATCTGTGCGGATGAATCTGACTGTTTTGTTGAGGCCAACCTGTATTTGCTTAAGAAAGTTGGTGACAAATCTGGAGTTTCATCCTTGACCCATCAATAATATTACCAATGTGAAATCTTGAATAGTCATCCACGATGACTAAGATGTATTTCTTTCCTTTAATGCTCTCGACTCTCATTGGACCGCACAGATCCATGTGAAGGGTATGAAGAACTTCCATATTTGTATTTTCAGATTTTGGTCTGTGGGAGAACTTCTTGCTTTTTCCAAGTTGACAGGCTGAGCAAAGATGATCCTTTTCAAACTTCAATCTGGGTAGGCCTCTAACCAGATCTTTTCGCCGAGCAAGATCAAATTATCGTGCGAAGTTAAATGTTATAACGACAATGCCACAACCATGATTTGGACTTTGGAAGCTTTGGAAACAGCAATCATATCGGAAGAAGACTTCATCATTTCATCAATCGATATCGTGTACAAATTGGTTCCACGACTACCTTTAAGGATATCTATACCATTTTTTTAAGATCACGAACAAAGCATGTATGCTTTCTGAAGGCCACTCACATCATAATCAACAAAATGTGCCTACAGAGAATAGATTGTTCCAAGTCCTTCCACTTAGTATACCTTGAATCACACTGTCACCCATAACATAATCTCCATAACCCATGGCTAGCTACTAAGTGTCATTCCCGAATCTACCGACCCCGATGAACTTTTCCACAAAATTCATGAGCTTTGAACATCCCCGTCATAATGTTTTAGCAGCCTGAGTCCAGATACCAAAGGCATGACCTTTACGACCTTGCATTTGAAAACATTCGAGTTGGAGCTTTTGGAATATCGGTTTCCCATTTTTGTTGGGTCCTTTGGTTAGCAATAGAGTAGAACATTTCACAGAAAGTTTAGTTAAATGGCACATTTCTCCAAGCAAAATTTTCCCCGGTGGGTCCTCCATTGAGAACTCACAATCAAGTTTCCTATGTGAGTTTCTTTCCTGTTGGTCTCCATTGATAACCAATATCAGCAAATAGTTCCCCCCGTATCCCTTCCAAACCCATTGTGTTTTGGACAAACTGTGGGTCAGACATTTTGCTTTTTGTTTCCAGATCTGCTTGGTCTTGTTTAAACTGTTTATCAGACAGTTTGCCTTTTGGTTTCCAGATCTGTTTCTCTTTATGCAAGACAATTCTAACTGTGGGTGTAGCATTCCCAGAATTCAAGACATTAACAACACACATTCCATTACTTGCAGAGTTACAGATTCAGATTCAATTAATTACAACACCATAGAGCTATGCTAGAATCAACCCGATTCACTTTGTCCTAAACGGACACTATTTGTGCCTAAGGCTACTTCAGACTTCCTTCTTATCCTCCTTCTTAGCAGGCAGGATCCTATTTTTCCTTTGTATTGCTTCTAGGCTTTGACCGATTTCTTCAGTGAATGTGGGGGCGTTTACTCTGTAGAGGAAGCACATGAAAATAGTCCGTTGAACACTCTGGTGAAAAAAAAAAACACTTTTGTGTTTCTGTGTGTTGCTAGAAGAAGTTCTGGTTTATCACTAAACGAACATTGCTTTTTCCTAGGAACAGGGTAGAGGAGCCTTGTTAACAGCGTTTCAGTGAAATTATTTGGCAGTACCAATTCACAATTCCTAAGACAATTCCTAGAAGATAACTTAGTGTATCGGCAAGCATAGTTAAGTGAACTATCCAGTGGTTTAACTAGCCTAGCTCCTCTACAATCCCCTAACCGTTTTCTACACTCTCCTAAGATGGCCGATATACGTTTAATGACCACTCCTATTGTCTTAGGGATGAGGGAGGGTTTACCGTCTATGCATACATTGCCAGGAGCAAGACTTTGTTTGACATATCACAGGTGAAACAAGGCTCTTTGCTCGCAATTGAGCCTTTTAGACTCTCAATCTCATTCACATGTGTAGATGTTTCCCATATCACTGTTGAGCACGGCATGATCTTAATTGAATCAATACACATCTTGATAATGTTGAGTTTGACCTTTCTAATTCTAATCTATCGCAATCATTTTGTTCAATAAGAGCAGATGACATCTACAGCACAATAATGCTCACGACTTCTGTCATCACAAAAGCGACTAGATCTTTCATTGTCCAATCACGTTATCCTTTCTTGAATCTAAAGTTTCGAGTTCTTGATTTTAAAGAACGATCTTAAGATCAGACTTCCTGTGATGCTGTGACTTTTAATTATCCAAACTTTCTTGAAGATTAGATACTTTTAATTGCAGAATTAGGTATTCATTTCAAGTTTTGAAATAAGTTTGACTCATCAAGAACTTTAGGACACGTCAGCTTCAAGATTACTAGACCAACGTGATTTTGCCACATCATACAGCAGTTGAGTCGACATAACAATTAATAATCAATTCTCATTTCATGAGAAGGTTTTCTTTTCAATTTCAGCACATTGCCTTGTCTACAGAATCTTGTCCACTTCGTTATTTATTTGAACAAAATACTCTTCATTTCCGTTTAACCTCTTTAAAAAGGGCGTTTGTACTTCAACCAAGTGTACTTTAAGAGATTTGAAAAAAGGAAAAACTTCAGTGAGGTAACAATCTTTTCGTTTTGCTCATAACCTCTTTCCCCTCTGTCAGACCGAAGCGGTGATTCTAGTTTTTGCAAGTTTTGTCAAATTCAGTAAAAAGTTGTGTGAGTACATAAAGATTAATCTTCACTTGACTTTTAGTTGGAAGAATTCTGGGGACAAGCTTGACAGGAGTATTGGGTGGATACACTGTCAATGCTGAAATTGGTTTTAGAGCTAAGGTCTCAGCCTTTTTTCTGTTGTTGTCATCTATGGACCAAAATATCTGTTCTGGGGTCAGATTTCTTTGGGGAGCAAAGGTTGCAAGAAGGTTCTCTTTCGAGTAATCGGGGGTGAAATCCTAATTTATTTCCAACATAGCGGCTTATGCATTTCGAACAGCATTCTTTTCCTATTATCTCAGCTAACACACGTTAACCTCTGAGTCATGTATTGACAGTGGTGTAGATGGTCTGACAGCATATGAACCCTTATACACAGCAGACAGAGCCGTGCTTTTTGTAGCCTATTGCAACCATGTGCTTTCATCATAAAATGATTTTTTGGTTGACACAACATGTGAACGTTTGAGCAGACTGTCCCAGTTGTAAATCTCTCCTTCAATCTTATCTTTTATCTTCTTTAATGTCTAAAAACTCTTCAAGGAATTTTGTCTTCCTTTTGTTTTAAAGATCCTTTTTCAAGAGTATTTACTCTCATTCTTTGACTTATAATGGTCAACTGTAGAACTAAGGAGTATTTGTGCTGAATGAAGTTCAGATTTTAAAGAAGTTTCCTTTCTGTTTCGGTCCGAGATGATTATTCTCATTTGTTCATCAATTTTCCGTTCTCTATCAGTTAATTCAAACTTTGCCCGTTTTTCATATTCCCCACAGTTTCCTTAAATCTCGCAAGTTCAGAGGTCACTGATTTCATTTATAACATATCCTGGCTTATTGTTAATCTACTTTTGTACACCATGGTTCATTGCAATTTCAATCGAGAATAACATTAGTGCATCATTCGTAATAAGATGCATTACATTGTACAACATGTTCTTCCGTTTCATTCCTCATACTGATCATACGGAATAATATTACTATCACTCGTATAGTCAGCATCAAGTCAACAACGTATTTGTGTTGTACTCTTTTTGGCATCTCCGTGTACATCATGATACACATCCATATGAGCTACAAAGGCATCATGATCTTTGTACCTCAAATGGATTTATTCGAGTCGTAAGTAGGCCCGGCTTCACGTAGATTGGGTCCTTCAGATGTGAGGCTAGCCATGAACATGGTCAGTGAAGTGGGACCTCATCAACATCTGAGTCGATGCATAACATTCATCAGCTTCAAAAATATGGTCCACAATTGAGTGCCAAATCATTCTCGGTTTGAAGTCATCCACAACATCTATCACCAGTGTTAACCTGTCCCCTGCAAGAAACAACGAATGGTCTTCATCCAGAACTGCTCCATTTTTATCTCCTGGGCTTACATAGTAGCGTCTTGTCCTTGAAGTAGTCTGAATCTTGAAGTCGCTTTGGCTTTGGACATTCACGTGCTATGTGCCCTAGTCCGTTACAGTTGTAGCACTTGATGGGTTTCACTTGACCAGGATTAATCATGCCTCCTCTGTTCGGAGCTCCTACATTTCCCGCCACACCATTTCCTCTTGCATTGTTTCTCTGAAATGGTCTTCCTTGATTATCCATTGTAATCTCCCGGACATCTGAACCAACAACTATCCATCTTGAACCATAGCTTTGTTCTTACATTTGACGAAGCTCCAATAGATTGTTTGTTGAGAAGATGTATTTGTACGATGAGTGAGGAGGGCAAGTTGAGTTGGTTAAACTCTCAATCAGGTTTCTGTTGAAGAATTTCCCTGAGTTCATTTGAAAAAGTTGACAAAGATATTGGTTCTGTGAGTTGGAGACTTGGATTATTGTGTTGGATATCTGCTGAGCTAGACGTCCGACACCATGCCAAGGATCAGTATTTGGTTGACCGAACCTTTCCATCATAAATTCTGTTCTCATATAGCATGCAACTCATTTTGCTTTAAGGTAGGCATACACCTGATCACAGTTTACTTTTTTCAAACCTCTGTTATGTTTTACTTCACTTTATGAATCTACTCCATTCAGGCAACATGTTTGTTCACAAACTTTGAGTTAAGCCATCCTGGACATAGGTCATCTTGAATTTTCTCATTTCATTAATGAGCTATCGTAAACCTAACGTAGTATCCTTTGAAATGCCTTCACCTTTGATTTGACGAGGTGTTCAAAATCAACGTATAACTGAGATTCCCTGTCATCCTTGTTAACTCAAGAAGACCTTCCATAATCATCTACATCGTTTTCCCAAATGTCTTAGGCGTCAGTATAGTGATTTGAGAGTGAGGTAAATGTCCTTTGGTATACCCTGGAAGTAGGATATGTTGCACGAATGTCAGCTTAATACCTTTCTTTTTCTCAAGCTGAAAGTCGTTAAGGACTCTAACACGTACAAGACCTTGGTTGTACTGCGACCCTCAGATCCTCCAGTAAAACATCTGAAACCGATCCCATCTGAATGGTCCTTCTTTAATGGACTTCATAATAATTCTCACCATTATCCTTTCCTAGACATTACAGACAAGACGTTGTTGCCAAGATTCAAAGTCTGTCTGTCAAGCATTGGTGGCGTGTATCAAACCTGCACCTGATGGTCTTCTTGCATTCTAGACATCTGTATTATTAGATATGATAGTTTTGATCGATCAATGATTAGTGAAGTGTCCGTTAAGAGTGGAGAGGTTAATGTAATCGTGTTTTTGTTTTAGTGATAATTGCTAATCCCGATTTTGAAGGTATTCAATTTCGAAGACCGAATCTCAACTCGTCGCCAAAGGCTATCAAACCGCTGCAGAAAAAAAGCAACCCCGCCGGTGGAATTTTAAGCAACTCTCCGAACAACAACTCGCAGCCAAGCAACCGCCGCGAATAGTTAATCACCCCGCGCGAAAGAATATTGATCAAACCGTCGTATAGTTATCAAACCGCCAGAGTTTTCTTTAAGAATTTGTTATTAAATATTCCACCCGCTGATAACCTGTTCAACCGCTGTATGCAAACCGTCTGCGTATTAACAACTCGCCTCTTTAGCAACTCGCCGCCAGAGTTTCAACTCGCGGTAAGCAAACCGCTGCTAGATAACAACTCGCTGCTTGAGCAACTCGCCACATAAGCAACCCGCCGTGTGGTCAGAGGATGTAACCAACTCAATAAAATATTATTTTTCACCAAACGCCGTGAAGAAATTCTGGCAACTCTCCACAAGAAACAACGACGTTACACACAAAATCACCTATAATCACCTTTTGAACGATTTTGCTTGATTTCGTTTGCACAACATCAATACCACAAGGGAAATAGCAACTAGAAACACCCAAACAGTACATCATTACAAACAACAAAATTTCGAGGATCCAATTAAAAACCTCTAAAACTTTCCTAAGGCACACTTCTCGAGCTAAATCAAGCAAAAATTCGCACAAACACACGATCAATCAACCCATAAGCACTGATACCAATTGTGGTATATCCAATTTCATAACACGGGTTTGCGATTCTTGATCGGCTAGTTTTTAGAGAGAGAAAACACTAAGAGAGAATGTCTAGAGAGAGAAAGTGTTTTCTTATGAAAAATGAATTAGACTATCATATCCTTCAAAGTTTAGGAAGAGAATATCAATAGTACTTACAATATACCGGTAGTAGTACCCGCTCAAAACCAAAAAACGTACTATTAACTATTAAACTACGAGCTATATAAAACAGTAAAATACACGGGGTGACCGAGTCTTTTTCTAAATGATCTAACAGAGCATTTGATTTTCTCCCAAATATCTTTGGCTACACGATGTTGACTAACAGGAGCATAATTTTTGAGTTGAAGGCTTAGTAGAAAGATGTTTATTGCTTTGAGTCACAATCAGCTTGAATGTTTTCAGCGAGAGTTAATTCAGTAATATGCCTATGGTCTGTTACACCATCCACTGTAATTGTTGGCCAAACAAGTGGACCTTTTTCAACAGAAGCAAGAATCATTCTACCAAGAGGTCTATTCATCACATAAAGTTCCATTATGCTTTTCCACGAGTCATACAAATGTTTTTCAAGCATCGGTGGTTTGTTGTCACTGATGTCGTCATTGTTACAAACGCGTTTATTAAATAAACCCTCAGATATATAATATATATATTTATAGAAAATTCATATACGTATACGCAAGCTAAGTATCATACAAATTATTCTTAGAAAAGAATAAAAAGTAATCAACACGGGTATACGATTTCCTTGGCCGAGAGGTGAATTGGAAATCTACGATCAAGTTGTAATCGAGGCTGATAGTCAAACAAGTTTTGGTTTTGGTTTTGAAACTATTTAAACTAAAAATTAAGCAAATAATAATTCCTAACGAAAGAAATTTTAAAACTACAAGGTTATACTAAAATTGATCTAAAAGATATAAATGACAAATATGCTTGCTAAGTGACGTGAAATGTTCCTTAAGTGCGGGCTTAGGTTTAACGAATTAAAATCCTTAGAAAACAAGTTTTAAGAAATTAAATGACAAGTAAAGTAAAATGCTTTTTAAAATAAATGACAAGTATTTAAATTGCATTAAAAGTAAATGACGGTATGTAAATTGACTATTAATTTTTTAAACCTTTTTAAAACCGCACTTAAATTCCAAATCACTAATCACTTAGCAAACACAAGTTATTTACTCACTACTCATAACGAAATTCAATTTAACAAACATAGCATTTAACGACAAAAATAAATCTACACTAAGCATGGCAAAAATCAAATACGCAAATATATTATGGAACGATAAAATAAAACTATTCTAAGTATTGAAAAGAGATTAGAAAAAAGAATATAAGCTTATAAATAAGCCACTTCTCAAATAAGCTACAAGTACCCTTCGAAATAAGCCCTAGCTTAATAAGCTATAAGAAAAACTAGTAAAGTTTAGAACTTTATGACTAAATAAGCTAAATAATAAGCTCTCGAAGATAAAGGTGCTCAAGACTTAATGAATAAGTCGAGTAGGAGACTCATGACACCCTTTTTAGCATTCGAATCGAGCTTAATCAAACAATAAGCACTTTTGAAAAAGTAAAGACAAGAAAAGAGAAAAAGATGAGATAAGCAAAAGCTATTTTAGAATTTATTCTAAAGACAATAAGCTAATAAAAAGATGAAAACTTTAGATCTAAATCTACCCGAAACTAAGGTGTTCAATCAAGTGAACTCGGATCGGGTGTATTTAATGATTTAGATCTAAGAAAAATAAGCTAGAATTAAAAAGCAACAAACTTTATGCTAGAAAATAAGCTAAAAATATAAGATCTATTATTTTTAGATCTAATCCACCCGAAACCAAGGTGTTCAATCAAGTGAACAAGAGACGGGTATATTTAAGGATTAGATCTAAAAACAATAAGCTAGAAAAATAAGCAATCGAAAATAAGCTAAAATAAGCTCACTCGAAAAGCTCTAAATCAAAAACAATATAAAATAAGCTAGTCTAAATAAGCTATGGAAGTAGCTTATTAGAATATAAGCTTAAGAGATGGGATCCAAAAATAAGCTATAAGCATGAGCTTATTTGGAAATAAGCAAAAGAAGAGAAAGAGTAGAAGAATAAGCATAAAAAGAAAATAAGCATTAAGAAATAATAAGCATTAAATAAAAACCAACCTTAAACATCTTCATTAATAAGCTCAAAATCTTGATTACAATAAGCTAAATAAGCTATAAAAGCTTTTACAATAAGCAAACTAATAAGCTAAAAGACATAAAAATAAGCTACACTACTCCTACACTATATTGAAAATAAACTAAATCTAACACCCTCAAATGGTGGGAGGGCAATTTCATCATTTCAAGTCTATAACCAATCAAAGCTCCAGATTTGGGGGGTATTTTGGTCTTTTTGCGTGCCTAGGAAGTTTATAGGAAGGTGCCAATGATTGCTTTATATTTACGCGTCTTTGACAGCTGCCATTTTGTCATTTTGTCCACGTGGCAGCCTGCGATTGGCTAGCCACCTTGTACACCCTGAACCTCGTACTGCCCTCTGAACCTGAACCTCGTACTGAACCTTCTGAACCTGAACCTCGTACTGACATGTCATCCTTGCAATTAATCATTAGATAGCCATGTGTCACCACCTGATTGGTGTCACGTGGCTTGCCAGCCGTCACTGGAGCCACCACCGGACCACCAGTCAACGACAGTGATCAACGGTGGTCAACGACGGTCAACCGTGGCGGACCACCAGTCAACCATTGTCGGACCACCGGTCAACGGCTGATGACCGCCAGTCAACGGTCGGGGTCAGGTCTGGAAATGAGCCGGGTCAGGATCGGGTCATGGGCCGGGTCTGGATCGGGTCGGGTCTTTGAGGGGATAAGCCCTCATGCAGGCTCGAACTCGAGACCATTAGGTTGGGAGTACAATGTGTTTACCACTAGACTACCATAACCATCATAAATACATATGCAATATTTATTATATAAGGGTTAAAATGGCCTGGGTCAGATTCTTTAATATAAAAGGTTATATTATGCCATTTTTAATATATAAGGGTTAATATGTCTGGGTCAGATTCATTAATATAAAAGGTTCAATAATGGCGAAAAAGGTTCAAAATAAAAAGGTTCAAATATGAAAGGCCGGTACCGTTGGACTCGTAATTTCGCGCTCTTTACAATGGTGTGATCGAGGAATATTAACGACTTCGTTTGAACCTCGATAAACAAGCACTCTTGATTGAAACGAACCCGCAAATACCCGTTTGCTCTGTTTTCAATCCGTTTTACCTGCAAGACATAAAAATACCAAACAAACATATTTGCAATATAATTAAGCACATTTTAGTATCTTTAGTCCGATTTATAGTGTTTTTTCAGGTTATAAATGATGTGTGTTTTAGCACACATCAGATTCCCCTACACTAAGCCATTGCTGGTCCAACACGCAATGTTAATAAAACAAGCCCGGAAATAAATAATTTAATCCCCTTTTAACTTATGACCCCTCACAATCAAACAAGAACAGAAAATGTCCATTAAGAAGGTTCAAAAATTATTTATTTCGAAAGCGCCCCCGTTTTAACCACTTATTCCATAAAAGATAAAAAAACTAAGATAAGAATTAAATTACATTATTTAAAAGGCTTTAAGAACAGGAGTTCATCATCCTTGATTTTCACAATCCCCAAACTAAGCTTAAAACGAAATCACAGCCAAATATAAGATAAGATGCTAACACTACTCATAAATGCTAATTGTGTAAGTATAAACTTAACTTTTCGCTCCCATTATTCCTAAATTCCTCTAAAGATTTTATTATTATTATTAGTGACAAATAAATTAAGTCCTTATTTATATAAAGTAAACCCGCTTTAGACCACAATTAGTTTGAAATCCTTTCCTAAGCAACAACTCAACTACGAGTCCAGAGACGGAGGCTTTATTTAGATAACCCCGGAGTCGAAATTTGGCTTTATACTTATTATTATTGCAACATTATTAAACCTCGGTCCTTTAGAAGGCTGCAACATCGGTTGTGAGCCGGCAAGATGCAGCAAACATATTTCGACCTCGGTAATTTCCTCGACCTTTTAGAAGGCTGCAACATCGGTTGTGAGCCGGCAAGATGCAGCAAACATATTTCGACCTCGGTAATTTCCTCGACCTTTTAGAAGGCTGCAACATCGGTTGTGAGCCGGCAAGATGCAGCAAACTTTTATCAGTCTCGGATTATTATAACTATGTGCCTTATTTTGAAGGCTGCAACATCGGTTGTGAGCCGGCAAGATGCAGCAAACTTTTATCAGCCCACAGTTTTTATTATTATTCTTTCCTCCACCCTTTAAACGACTGTCACATCGGTATGCGAGCCGACCATGATCCAGAAGTCTTATTTCGGCTTCGGTTTATTACATAATTATTATTATTATAGCCAAATTTCAAGTCCTGTGGTCTTTTAACAACTGCCACATCGGTATGCGAGCCGACCATGGTCCAGGAGTCTATTTCCCCACAACACTGACAAAACCTCGATGTGTACCTTACTTTCACCAGAAGGAATCTCTACGAAGTGATTTAAACTAAGAATCGCAAAAACCTAAAGCAACTTTATTTTATTCAACAATTATATAGCGTTTAGTAAGCTGGTGGGAGCAAAAAGCCACAATTAACCTCTATGAGCTCTAAAGATATCCAACTAATCCACGCTTAGCATCAAACTTATATTTAACTCTATCATATTTCGTCCTTTGCAAAATTTTAAAGTTGAGCAAACGCTTAGTCTAAAAAGCTAAGGAGAAAGCTAGAGTTTAAAACTCGATCAAGTCAAAAGCTACCAAGTTCTACGGGCCTACTTATTACTAACATTTTTATATTTTCATCATCATTTTTTTTAAGATATATATATATATATATATATCACATTAAAACAATAAAATTTTAAAATTTTGGTCAAAACGGGGTTGCGTGGGAACACAACAAAGCACAGGTAAGATCACATTTCGATAGAAATCCCTCCCACACTTAGAATCGAACATTGGCCTCAATGTTCAAAAATATCAGGTTTTACCTCCACACTTAGGAATGAAAAAGGCAAATGCAAAAAATTCCAAGTGTGAAAGGGGAAACAATATGTATATACATGATCAGGATTGAGGATTCCATAATAAGTAAAAGACCGAAGACCGGATGATTGGAGGATTAAAAACAAGTACGGGTCTTCATAATCTTAAGAAATCCTGCAAAAACAAAACCACATACCATAGAAAGAAACACGCCCCACACTTAGGCTATAAAATCAAACACTATCTTATTAATCAAGAAAATAGAAAGAAAAAAAGACATGGATTGCCTCCCGAGAAGCGCTTGTTTTTGTGCAAGTCTCTAGCTTGACTCGTTCCCCCATACTTGAGCTGGTCAAGGAGGATAGAAATGGAGATACGGAACATCCAAGTAAGGAATGTCCCCTCCAGAAATCATCATCGGGCTCTTAGAAAAATTAGAAATGATTTCGCCCCGATGAGATAAGAGAGGGGAAATGAGAATACCAGGATTGAACACTTTGTCCTTGTTTTCGGACGAAAACGGAAGCAAAAGGTCAAACACTGGACAAAGGGTAGGTTGGGTGGGTAAAAGATTAGGCATAAGAACATCGTGTTCAGAAATATCACCCACCACTTTGTTAGTAACAACACCCGTATCGGGCTTAAAATCAAAGCAAATCTCAACATCCGGTGATTCCGGAGGAGGACGAGAAGGTGACGGATCATTAAAATGATCAAGGTTAGATGACTCATTTTCAGAAAGGGGAAGGGAATCATTATTAAGCAATTCTTCAAGAAAATGAATATCCCCTTCCGAGTCATAATCGTCATCCTCAATGCCCAGTGGCATCGAGTCATTTGTAGCAAGAAATAAGTCGATCTCATCCATATGAGAGTCACTATCCTCAAAGAGGATAGGAGATGGAGAGAGAGACTCAAGAATCATATCAGCAATTTCCAAATTAAGTTCTTCCAGCAGTCGTGGAGATGAATTATCATACAACAAATTCTCAACAAGACGGATTTCTTCCTCTAGATCAAAGTCGGCTTTCTCAATTCCTGGTGGAATTGGATCGATATAAGCGAGTTCACCGGAGAACTCTTCGAGAAGATAATCAAACTTAGGTGAAGAATCAATTAAAATATCACGGTTAAGCAAAGATTCGATAAGATTTGACTCGGCATTGAAATAATGCGGATCAATCTTTGGTGAAATGATTTCTTCATCATCAAAAAGAATAAATTTTGAAATTTTCCATCGGGACGTCCTCATCAGAAAGTGACTCGTCATCACTAGAGGTGAAATCGTCGTTTGAATCAAAGAGAGGATCCAAGAAAGTTGTAAAAGCCGGAGAAGTTTCATCACACTCGGGCACATCACACTCACTTTCATTATCTGAAAAATCCTCGAACTCACTTGGGATTGGGACAAGGTTCTCAACACTAGACTTTATTAATTCGTCCGATTCCTTTTTAGGAATAGTGTCAAGATGCTCGTCCCCCATTATTAGAGAGTCCTCGGGTTCTCTAGTCGGTAAGACGGGAGGTGAAGATGTGATAGCAACAGACGGAGAATATCGAGCAATAATATCTCTCAAAGGAATAGAATCATCCTCGTCGTTACAAATAGATTTAATACGTTGTGAAGCAGCAAGATACTTTTCTTCCATTAAAACGCGCTCCTTTTTCCGCATCTCAATGTCCAAACCACTATAATCTTGCAAGAGTTGTTTAATTTTAATCTCACAATCTCTTTCATATTCATCATCAATCTTCTCACCTCGAAATCTTTTATAACTCAAATCATTCGTGATATCATTAATTTCGTCATCAATCAACCGCTTCTCACTCATTATTTCTTCTATACTCATGTCTTTCTTTTTAAAACTCTCCTCTTTATTAATCCTCTCGATTTCAAGAAGTTGAAAGGTAGAAAATTGCGAGGGTTGAATTTGGTCAAGACCGAAAGAATTAGAATAATTGAAATTTTGGTTCATCGGTTGACACTGGAAAGTCTTGTGAGGACCCCCGCAATTATCACAACAAAGAAAACTTGGTGAATTATGTGAATAATAATTATCATTATAGTTTTGATTGTAACATGATTCCTGCTCATAGACAAGCGAGAATCCGTGTGGTGGCATAATAGCCACAATGAGTATTGATTCTACATAACTCGAACAATAAAGTATGTCTGTACTGGGTTTATGGAGAGTAGTGGAGAAAAATTTTGATCATTATTGAAATAATTCGAATTTGAATCATAAGCGAATGAATTTTCATTTCTCGATGCGCAAAACAAACAAAATCTACCTTTTAACGGGCCTTCACAACCACAACAAGTGACTGGCTTTCCATCGCCATAAGTGCAATTTAAAACAAGTTCCATCTAGAAGATGGAACACACACTGTTGGCACGTACCATAGTGGATAACAATAGAAGCCATTCACATGGTTGTCCACACCCCGCCACACTCGCGATTGGTTCAATAAATCGTCATATATGAATTAACAATATAGAGGATAAGGAAGAAAGAATTAAAGGAATTAATATATAAAAGGGTAAAGGAGGAATATTTTAGATTTTGATAATTATACATAAGTAAAGAAAATAAAAATAAGAAGAAAAATAATTTTGGTATTTTTTTTAATATTTATAAACTAAAATAAAAATAAAAATAAAAATAAGAAGAAAAATATTTTTAGAATTTTTATATTTTTTATAAGAACAGAAATAAACTTTCCGAAGAAAGGATCTTCAAGGCTCGAACACAAACAATCCCGTAAAAATCGCTACACCTCTCCCTGGCAACGGCACCAAAAATTTATTCGTCTCCGAATACGTATACGTAATATATAGTATAAGGATAAGATAATTATAGTATAGATAGTATTTTCCGTCGGGTTCTAGAAAATCGCTTTTAACCAAAGCAATTTCAAAAACCTTCCGGGTCGTTTCCTCGGCGAGAGGTGAATGGAAATCTACGTTCAAGTTGTAAATCGAGCTTGATTGTCATTTCAGTTTTTTTTTGTTTTGGTTTTAAACTATTTTTATGCTAAAAATTAAACTAATATTAATTATAAGATTTAAAACTACAAGATTATACTAAAAATGATCTAAGAAATATAAATGACTAATATGCTTGCTAAGTGACATGAAATGTTTATCAAGTGCGGGCTTAGGTTTAACGAATTAAAATCCTTAGAAAACAAGTTTCAAGAAATTAAATGACAAGTAAAGTAAAATGCTTTTAAAAATAAATGGCAAGTATTAAAATTGCATTAAAAATAAATGACGGAATGTAAATTGGAAAATACTAATGACTATTAAAATATATATATATATATATATATATATA
>BQNB010132954.1:0-16470 GCA_026074375.1 Tanacetum coccineum
ATAATATCTCCCAATATCTCTTTGGGTAGTATCTCCTAATATCTCTTTGGGTAGTATCTCCCAATATCTCTTCAATATTTGGGTAGTATCTCCCAATATCTCTTCAATATCTCTTTGGGTAGTATCTCCCAATATCTCTTTGGGTAGTATCTCCCAATATCTCTTTGGGTATTATCTCCCAACATCTCTTTGGATAATAGCTCCTAGTATCTTTTTTGATAGTGACTCCTAATATGTCTCAGGTAGAAGCTCCTGATTCTATTGAGTTTAAATATGTGATTCATGAGCTTAGATGCAATAATAATGTTCTCTATGATAATATGTTCTCCATGATAATAATGTTCTCCATGATAATAATGTTCTCCATGATAATAATGTTCTCCATGATAATAATGTTCTCCATGATAAATAATGTTCTTCATGATAATTATCCCTACAATGCAAATATTTCCATTATGATAACTTGTATTCAACTATTACATTTCAAACCTATGAGTTTCACTCAACCTTTGTGTTGACCCTTTTTATGCATGTTTATCCTAGGTAATTGAGCAACTTATGGCATGAAGTGGCATGGACTTGAAGATGGCTAAAACCTGTTATCATATACATTTTATGTTTCTAGATTTTGGGACCTGCCTTTGTAAAACTCTGATTTTAAATGAATGATAACGTATCTTTTAAAAACGTCTCTTTTGAGTCGTTTTCTATGATTGTGTCTGTGAATCATGAAGTAATACCCCAGATTAGCTTCCGCTGCTATATTGTCAAAATGGGGGTGTTACAGATCTTAAGGATCTAAAATGTAACATTTTGAAAAAGTGTAAAAATATGTTCAAAAGCTTATAAGACATAACTTTAATTAACGCTTGACGTGCTTATCATTTCCAGTTATTGAGCAAAACGCTTAAAACCGATTATGTTATAACTATTATATAATTCATCATCGGTGTGCTTTTAAAAATCCTGTCCCGAATCTATATCATACCACAATACTAGGGAGCTTCATATTAAGGGGTTTCATCTTGGTATTACGTTCTGACTGAGTTGTTGGGTTTACGATTTAAAGTGCCCTAGCTCCTCAAACGTTTACTGCATGACCTCTGAATTATGATGGCCCAAACGGTGATACAATACTCCATAATAATTCAATCAGAGATGATATTAATTATAATGCAAAACATATTCAATCAAACTAAGACTCGACATATTATCCCAGGTTACGTGACGAAGCTGCTTTCTTTCAATTGATATACTAAACCTTCCCGTTCGAGTAGATAACATCGTACTACCATACCGATGCATTTCATTTGATATACTTTTGCCATCAATCAGATTTCCCTATTAAGATGAAGTTCATAACCTAGCCTTTACTTATTTACATGTTTTATAAACCTGCGAGGGGGATACATGCTTGTTTACAAACTCTTTTACATACTCATTTATTTTATAACAATGTGATTACTTTTCAAAGACTTAATGAGTTCATAGACTCACTTTTAAATCTCTTATATTTTATAAACCTGTAAGGGGGATACATGCTTAAACCATGAATACAAGTGTTGTCTAAATATATGCTATCAAGATATGTATGTTATCCAGTTATATTATTGCCTAAGTAGCTTCCAGTGCCATTATTTCCATATCATGAACCATTAATTGCTTACGAGTAAGCGCAAGTATTATGAATAGATCTATTGGGGGTGACGGATCCCGTTTGTATACCCATTCATAGGGTAGCCAAACGCACTATATTTGACCTAATGGGTAACCTTGGCAAGTTACCTTTCCACAGGGACATCTGTTCTCCAACCAATGTCACTACGGTGATTTCCATGTTAACGTATTGGTGTCATGAGCTTAGGTGCAATAATAATGTTACCATTTTTTCATGATAATTGTATTCGTTGCAATTATTACCATTATGATGACTTGCATTCAACTGTTCTCCATAATAATAGTGTTCTTCATGATAATGTTGTTTTCTATAATAATATTGTTTTCCTAAATAATTGTGCTCGTGCAATTATTACACTATAATTTGTATTCAAACTATTTACCATAAACCTATGAATTTCACTCAACCATTGTGTTGATCCTTTTTAGCATGTTTATCCCAGGTAATTGAGCAACTTATGGCATGGAGTGGCATGGACTTGAAGATGGCTAAAAGTTGTTATCATTCACATTTTATCTTTCTAAATTTTGGGATCTGCCTTTGTAAAACTCTGATTTTAAATAAATGATAACGTATCTTTTAAAAACGTCTCTTTTGAGTCGTTTTCTATAATTGTGTTTGTGATTCATGAAGTAATATCCCATATTAGCTTCCGCTGCTATATTATCAAAAATTGGGGTGTTATAGAGTGATATCAGAGCCATTTGGTTATAGAGAACAAGGTTAAAACCTAAACTATAACTACTTTTGATATCTTCAATAAAGTCCTCAGTGCCACTGCCTTTCCCCAAAATAATACGTAAGAAATTTGCTTACCAAATACTACGTAACTATTATAACTTATATTATTTTTCTACCAAGTTATTAGAGAGGTGTAGTCTTGGAAGTAAGTAGACGTGTGAAAGGAGGCAATTATAATTATGGTGCGCAACATAATTATAAATGCATCACATACGTGGACTTGTAACCTTGATTAGCCTAACATGAAAATCGAGTTCGTGCTAAGTATTCCTATCTATTACCTAACCTCACTTTAACATTCATCTAAATCTCGGGACAAGATTTCTTTAACGGGTGGAGAATATAACAACCTGTAATTTTCCAGTATTTTCATCAAAGTAATATCTACTTATTATATTAAGTACTATCTTTTTAGAGTAAATTTTTCGCTTTATTTTTATTCCATTATGTAACATTGTTTACATAACCAAAGTAAACGAGCTCACGCAACCACCAATACCATATCTATGAATATTTATAGTAAGGTAATATATACAAGCCTATAAGACATATGTACAAGTACACTTAGTATATTTTCAAATATGTTTTCCCTCTTGAATCAAGGTGCAAGCCATTTAAACTCAAGATATCACTCAATGAAGCACAACATTCAAATTAGGGTTTCTTTCCCTCTAAATTACTTTTACTTTTGGATATCACTTATCTAGCTCTATGTACAAATTGCCATAGCATTCTTTTGAATTCCTTTCCTACCAAAATCTTAGTACAACCTTTTAGAGCTCAATGTACAAGTTAAATGTACATGAAATACCAATTAGGTCATCCAACCTCCTAAATCATGTTCAAATCTCATCACCTCCTTTACACAAGTTACAACACCTTAAGGTACAACTTCTAAACCAAGAAAACAAACCCTAGATCATTCTAAACCTTAGTACAACGACCCAAAGCCCAATATACAACCCAAGTGTGCACAATATTCAAATTAGGTCATTTTCCCTCCATTTCTCATTTGAATTAAGTACAAGTCCTTAAGCTCACTTTACAAACACCCTAAGCACTAATCCTAAACCTTAAACCTAATCCCTAATACCTTTCTAAACCCTAATCCTAACCCTAACCCTAAAACAAAACCCTAATCTAGTTCTAACCCTAAAACCTAAAACTAGACCCTAGTTCAGAATCAGATCATTCTATAAAACATAGGATCTGGGCAAATCAATAGGTTATGGGTATTAAGTGAAAATACTTAGTTGTATCCCTATGTCTTTTGATCATTTTATCGGTAGACTCAACCCGATTCAATATCAGATGAATTAGTTATAGCCGAAATGGCAAAGGTGCGCAAATTCTGCACACCTGTAGTAAACGGCTATTATCTCTAAATTTTTGTATAGTAACCCAAATATGTAAAACTAAAAGTTATAGACGACTCAAATATCTAACTATGCCCACTGGTTTGAGGTCGATTCGAGTTACGGTTTGTAAATGGCAACCAAAGTACCGAAACTAATGTTGGTGTCCAAAAACAGCCATGTATAAATCAAACCAAAACGCCCTAAAACACTTCTACCACATCACCTCATCCTACCACATCATCTAAGCACCTTCATGACTAACCTACTTCAGCTCCAAGCACCCTAGCACCCTCCTTCATCACCTCATTGTCATCTTATCTTGGTTACCAAGATAAAACTCCTGGTTATAAATCAAATACCACAAAACCTTGCCACCTCCTTGTAGCCATGTCTTCACCACCTCTTGAAAAATCCCTTAGCTATTCTAGCAGCCCTTAGTCACCCCTAGGTCGACCTTAATCCACCACATCAGCCTATGAACTTGGGCACCAAGTTTTACAACCCTATATAAAGCCGAGACCACCATAAGCTTCAAACACACATTCACACCATTCTCTCCCACCCAAAACGTGTTCTAGATTTTCTCTAGCAGTAGTACAAGACCCATAGAAGTCCTAAGAAGGTTTAGAAGCCAAGAAGTCGAAGCTAGAAGTCCTTGAAATTGTTATCTAGGTGTATGTACTCAAACAGCCCCTATTCGCCTTAATACCCATTCGAATCCACTTTCAAACCCATTTCACCTCAAGAACACCCTCTACACTAGCACTAGCAGATCCTATGATATCCTAAGATGTTGTAGATCTTGTGTAGGCTTTGTTATAATGTTTACATGCTCCATAATGCTTTAGAACACTCCTAGAACTTGACCCGAACTTAGAAAACCCTAATTTGACTCATTTTGATCTAAAATGATTTCTAAACATTAGGAATGTTGTGTTATTATTCTAAGAGGTTTACAAGACTTATAAGAACCTGTATGAACCTTTAATTAAGCCTTGAATCCTAAAAATAAGCTTGCATGAAGTTTTGGACTTGTTTTGTAAATCATTTTCATGCAAGGGGTATATACTGTAACTTTTGAAAACTTATAAGTACAAGGACTATTTTTGACATATTTCTAAAGTTATAACTATAGGGGTCTATTATGTTACTTTCTAAAGTGCAAGGTTTACTTTGTACATCTTTTAAACTAGAAGGACCAAACTTGTAAAAGTGAAAACTCTAAGGGTATATTTTGCCATTTTTCATTCTTAAGGGTCTAAAATGTAACATTTTGAAAAAGTGTAAAAATGTGTTCAAAACCTTATAAGACATAACTTTAATTAACGCTTGACGTGCTTATCATTTCCAGTTATTGAGTAAAACGCTTAAAACCGATTATGTTATAACTATTATATAATTCATCATCGATGTGCTTTTAAAAATCCAGTCCCGAATATATATCGTACCACAATACTAGGGAGCTTCATATTAAGGGGTTTCATCTTGGTATTACGTTCTGACTGAGTTGTTGGGTTTACGATTTAAAGTGCCCTTGCTCCTTAAACGTTTACTGAATGACCTCTGAATTATGATAGCCCGAACGGTGATACAATACTCCATAATAATTCAATCAGAGATGATATTCATTATAATGCAAAACATATTCAATCAAACTAAGACTCGACATATTATCCCAGGTTACGTGACGAAGCTGCTTTCTTTCAATTGATATACTAAACCTTCTCGTTCGAGTAAATAACATCGTATTACCATACCGATGCATTTCATTTGATATACATTTGCCATCAATCAGATTTCCCTATTAAGGTGAAGTTCATAACCTCGCCTTTACTTATTTACATGTTTTATAAACCTGCGAGGGGGATACATGCTTGTTTACAAACTCTTTTACATACTCATTTATTTTATAACAATGTGATTACTTTTCAAAGACTTAATGAGTTCATAGCCTCACTTTCAAATCTCCTATATTTTATAAACCCGTAAGGAGGATACATGCTTAAACCATGAATACAAGTGTTTTCTAAATATATGCTATCCAGATATGTATGCTATCCATATATGTTGTTGCCTAAGTAGCTTCCAGTGCCATTATTTCCATATCATGAACCATTAATTGCTTACGAGTAAGCGCAAGTATTGTGAATAGATCTATTGGGGTTGACGGATCCCATTTGTATACCCATTCATAGGGTAGCCAAATGCACTATGTTTGACCTAATGGGTAACCTTGGCAAGTTACCTTTCCACGGGGACATCTGTTCTCCAACCAATGTCACTACGGTGATATCCATGTTAACGTATTGGTGTCATGAGCTTAGGTGCAATAATAATGTTACCATTTTTCCATGATAATTGTATTCGTTGCAATTATTATCATTATGATGACTTGCATTCAACTGTTCTCCATAATAATTGTGCTCGTGCAATTATTACACTATAATTTGTATTCAAACTATTTACCATAAACCTATGAATTTCACTCAACCATTGTATTGATCCTTTTTAGCATGTTCATCCCAGGTAATTGAGCAACTTATGGCATGGAGTGGCATTGACTTAAAGATGGCTAAAACTTGTTATCATTCACATTTTATGTTTCTAGATTTTGGGATCTGCCTTTGTAAAACTCTGATTTTAAATGAATGATAACGTATCTTTTAAAAACATCTCTTTTGAGTCATTTTCTATAATTGTGTCTGTGATTCATGAAGTAATACCTCAGATTAGCTTCCGCTGCTATATTATCAAAAATGGGGGTGTTACATACAGTCTGCATTTAATGCACGTCCATTCTTTGAAACATCCCGCCCATACTTTTGTGAATAGTACTGCCAACTGTTCGCATCTTTCAACAACTCGTACTAGGTAGACTTTAATTCGAAAGACTCTTTTGTCCCGCCATTTTGCTTTATCAAATTATCCCGCCTAAACTCACTTACTTGAGTTTTTCGTTGTCAATTTTAAGTTTTTGACAAGTTGTACATTCGAGATCAACTTTCTTGTTTCTTTCGAGTTTAGACAACTTTTCTTTTAACTCACTAATTTCATTTTCTAGACTATTTCTAATAGCTTTTAGATGTTTGTTCTTAGTGATTATTTTTAGACTCATCTTACACAATCTATTATATTCACTATCTAAGATAATATCATCTATTGACGAGTTCTCATCACTAGAGTAAGAGGATTCTGAATGTACCTCGCTAGATGCATGAGCCATGAGACAAGATTCGTCTTTAGCCTTTTCATCATCTTCCTCACCGCTATAGCTCCAAGAACCTCCGACAAAAGCCTTTTAGTTCTTGTCTCTCGGTGGTTTCGGACATTCTCCAATAACATGATTCGGGTCTTCGCATCTAAAATATTTCCTATCACGTTTTCCGTTCTTGTTGCCTCGGCTTCTTTAGAATGACTTTTTGTCATTCCGTGGTTGTTTCACGAACCTGCTTCTTCTCTTGAAGAACTTTGTGAAGTCTCTAACCGCCATGGCGTACTCTTCGTCTTCACTTTCGGAAGTCGAACTTTCTTCATCACTAGATTCCTTTTTAGCCTTTAAAGCAAGGGATTTCCTTTCTCCTTTAGCTTTGACTATTTTGAAATCTTTCTTGATGATCATCTCGTGAACTTTGAGGTTCCCGATGAGTTCATCAAGTGATAGTGATGTCAAGTCTTTTGACTCTTCGATTGTTGTGACCTTTGCTCTCCATTTAGGATGTAGAGCCCTAAGAAACTTCCTAACATAGTTCTTGCTAGAGTAACCTTCATCAAGAGCTTTTAGAATAGTAATAATAGTATTAAATCTAGCAAAAACACTATCTATAGATTCGTCTTCGGAAATGACGAATTGTTCATATTGTTGTACCAAAAGGTCAATCTCGTTATTTTTGACTTGACTATTACCTTGATGGGTGATTAACAAGGTTTTCCAAATTTCTTTTCTCGTATTATACATGAAAATCCTTTCATATTCTTTCCTAGGCAAAGCGTTGTAAATAACTATTTTAGCTTTGTTATTTTTCGCATGTCTCTTTTTAAGATCACCATTTTATTTTTCAAAAGGGACAACCTCATCTAGTTTGGTTTTCGGATTGTTTTGAATAGGTAGAAAATCACCCTCAGTAATAACATGTCAAAGATCAAGATCTTTTGATTTCACATATGTTTCGAATCTGTTTTTCCAATAAATAAAACTATCACTTTTAAAAAGTGGTGGTCTTTGCATAGATCACCCTTCTAAATATTTGTCAGAATTCATAGATCGATCCATGATTTAAAATAAAATATATTTTAAAAATCTTGAGTGACCTCGTCTTCTAATATCAATTTTGGAAACTAGAAGGGGGGATTGAATAGTTTACTGGTTAATTGGCGTTTTAAAGCTTTGGTTATAAAAACGTTTGATTCGAGTATATGTGATATCAATCAACAATATTCACAACCAATATATCTAACTATGAACAATACAAACGCAATATAAATATTAACAATGAAGTATAGAATGAAGGTAAAGAGATGAGAGATAGAACAATCAAACCACAACACCGAGAATTATAGTGGTTCGGCTATGAAGCTCTTCTTCGCCCTACTCCACTCCTTGAGTATCCGACTCGAGATTTCACTATGTCAACAAGCTCCCTTTAGGCGGAGAAAATCGTACACGTTGCTTATCCTGATTTTCGACACTAAGCTAAATGTCGAGTCCTAATCTTAGCTAAAACCAATCTACACATTCACTAATGTATTTTAAGGCCAAAAATACTAACTGACACACAATCAACTATTCCATATTTATACACTATTTGGATCTACACAACTACACAAGAATAAAATAATAGAGGTTGAATATTAGAAGAAGATAGAAGAAGATCACTAATCTATAACAGTTCGTTTCTTAGCGAATACGAGTGTTCTTCTCTTGCACTTGATAGAAGAAGGAGAAGGAGAAGATTAGATCACTTGAAACCATATTAATCAAGTTAGTGATTAAAGAATTTTAGAGAGAGGTAGGAGGTTTTAGAGAGAGAAATATATCTGAAAAATATATGCAAAGAGGTCTGCCAACTGCCAGGGAATAGCGCAATATTTATAGGCAATGGGGAGTAACGTCCACTAGGGGCGGTCCCGGCGGTCACAGATATATCTGGTGGCTGTCCTACCTATTTGGGGGTCGACCCTAGGTAGACGCTCTAATTTTTGTCCTTTTGTAGGAAAATTGTTTTCTGGTCCAGAGTTTTCTGTTTTGGGGGGAAAACCAGAATTGAAATTTAAATCCTTTATTAAAACATTTCTTTTAAATTAAAAACATTTTGTATATATTTACTTTTGTAAAAATGTTATGTTACATTTATAAAAATGTAATGTTTAAGACACAAGGATTTAACTTTGATCACTAATCATGTTTGATGATTTGTTTATACACACCTTAAGTGATTTACATCGAAATGGAAGTTTACGACTAATAACGTGTATACGTTTATTTTTATCGTAGAATGTTTTTATATGTTGTCATCTTCAAAACATAGAGGAGTCGAAAAATATAAATAACGTTTTTAGACATTATTTTTATTAACATCTACTTCGGAAGCTGTTTGGATGAGGAATTTTGTTGATAGACTTGGAAGTGTCGTGCAAACCAATAAAGACCCTATGGAGATGTTATCCGACAATACAGGCGCAATAGCTATCGCCAATGATCCCGGAATTATGAAGGGAGCCAGACACTATCAAAGGAAATATCACTACATTTGAGAAGTTATCGAGAATGGTGAAATTGTCCTTAACAAAGTTCGCACAGATAACAACGTTGCTGATCCGATTACAAAGCCAATGCCGTTAACCAAGCATAACCAACATGTTATGGGGATTGGGCTTCGTCCTGCTAGTAGTCTCATGTAGATCTGTGTATTTATTTTAGTATTTGGATAAAGGGATGCAAAAAATTTATTATTTTTCAATGAATTAATATACATAATATGATTGTTTTCATTCTATAATAATTGTGTCCTATATTTGCATGTTTAAATCCATAAATGACGTGTAGCATTTTAACTTTTCCATTGTCAGTTAACAATATGAGAGTATTGTTAAAATAAAACATATGTGAGTGTTTGGCAATATTATGTTGAATATTAAAAGATGTGTCTGCCAAACTCATATGTTATTCAGTGGCTTTGAATATTGGACTAGCCTCAACTTGTGTGAAATCACTTTATGGATCGGCGTGATTAAGTGAATTCCATATATGGTAGATTTTTTTATCATCCTTAGACTTGAGATGCAAGCAGATCTTGTATGTGCACATGACATTTCTTGATTCTAGTCAAATGCTATCCTGAATAAGGCGGTTATAACGGCTACTTTCAGAAGTGTTGTGAAGTACATGAATGACACTTGTAGTCAAAAGCTGATTTGTTCCTCCATGAGTTAAGGAGTTAGATACTAATTGGACCCCTCATTGAGTTGATCAGATGTTTGCATGGCCGTGCCCAAAGCGTAGTCAATATGAATCTTATTACATTTGGTAATCTAAATCAATTTCAGTAACGAGAAACGGAATAGTTAAATTATGAAATGACTTTAATCCATGTCCATTTAAAAACCGTATTTGTAACAAAAGGATGAATAAGAATAAACCATTCAATACTGAGATGTTTAATGAGACTAAATTCAGGTATTTCTGGGAGCATTGGCGTGTTGCTAGACACTTACCATAGTATAGTTTATTATGTGACAATGACTTGCACAAGTGAGAGCTATTGGTAAGTGCTCATGTTATATAGATATTTATACGAGTAGAGGTGCGTGAGCTTATGAGGTCACACACGTATACACCGATAGACTATGTTAATTATGTAATTAATATAGTAAATGTATTATATAAATTATATTAGTTAATAATTAATATAATTAATATATTAAATGTATTATATTAATTATGTTAAGTTTATTTCACGATATAACTTAACGATCGTTAGTTAAACCGTTAGAAGGTTCTAGTTAACTAATGAATTACACTTAGGAAAGTATTATACTTGTCTAATTGAATAATAGCTAAAACAATATGGTAATCCCACCACATGGGGGAGGGGAGGTCGAACCAAGCAAAAAAAAGGAAAGAAGTCCTAACTTGTTCACCAAGTTATTCACCTTATATAATGAATTGAGAATTCATGGTAATCCCACCACATTGTGTAGCTAGACTTCTCTTCTTCTCTTCCTCTCTTGTTTGGCCGATCAAAATACCTAAAATCCTTAGGGTTTCAATTTTGGTTAAGCAACTAAAAGTGTTTAGTTTGTTTTCGTGATTCAAGAACTAGCATTCACGTAGTAGAATCAAAGACATGTTGTGTGGATACACATAGAAATTACCTACTTTGGTAATTTAGTTTTTAGGGTTTCGTGTACATCAAGAACACATAAGGTGTTCATAAGCTTTCGTTGTTCGATAGCATTAACTAGCTAAAAGGTACGCAAACTGGTTTATGTTTATGTTAATTAGTTACATCATACGTGATATTATTTCGCTGCATACTCGTGTAATAAGTAGGTTATTAGATAAAAAAATTCCAACACATATATGATGTAAGTTTTTTTATAAAATATAAAGTAAATGAGGTATAAAGTTTAGGAAGTATTTATTAAATTTATAAACTTTGTAAAAAATGTGAAAAGTGTTAAGTTTATATAATTTATTTAAAGTTCAACCACTAAAGTTTTTTTTATCACTCTTTACTTTTTAAAGTTGTTTTTTTTACAAATTTGACACATTGTTTTTGTATATATTTATTTTGTTCGATTAAATTTTGATTAGTTTAACTAAATTTTAAAGCAAATTTTGACATTTATTAACCAGTAAATACTCGACTCTGTTACATAAACAGAACGAGATTTGTAACACGCGCTATTGGAACATTGATGTGTCGTTGTGTGGTGTATATTTTTATGATTTAAGTTTTAAATTTATTTTTTGCCGACTTAACCAAAAACAACACTTTAACGGGCAGTGTACCCGGTCGGTGGTAGATTCATAGTAAGTAGGGTGTCGAACACTTGAAGCGAGGTTAAATCTCTCAATTTATTAATATCTTGGTTATCTAATCTAAGTTAATCCTAATCTAAGTCAAACCTATGCTAATCATATGTTAGTTCTAATCTAATTCTAACAAGTAAAGGGGGTTTTCAGCCTGAGAGACTGGCACGGGTTTAGTGGTGACTACAATTAATTCAAGACACTTTAACCCACACAAGCAAATTAACAGAAGATAAAAGAGCGGTCAAGCCTTATGTGTCACACCCCCAGATGGGGCCTGGACGGAATACGTATCCGGAGGCGTGACTTCACTGAATATCTCAAGTACAAAGCATAAAGAACGACCTCTAAGGGTACGTTTGAAAATAAATACCATTGCATAAGATAAAATAATAATAAGTTTTACATCATCTCAAAAGGTTCAAATGTAAAGATGCGGAAGCTTTAATAAAGTTTGAAATCGTCAACAGTATTTGAACATAATTTAAAACTGGTGACTGGTCCAAGCAAGAACTTCACCTAAATCAAGCAACGACTTCCAGCTAAGCACCTGAGAAAAACATGCTTAAAACGGTCAACATAAATTTGAGTGATTTCATAGGTTTAATTTAGTGTAACAGTGGACCACAAGATTTTACAAGCATGCGACAGTTATAACAGATACAACTTCACATAAAAGATATTTATTTATGTTGCACTAAGCTCATGACACCGATGCAAATTCTGAGACATAGCTTTCATACAGCTATAAGATGCATTGCCCTAGAGGAAATCTAACCTAAGACTTCCTATCCAAAATCGATATGACATATATCCGTTTAATCGGGTGACCCGTGGGTAGTAAGTGCGACTTACTCGGAGAGGGATAATTAGTCCCAATAGATCTATTTATTCACTCGCGCTTACTTAACCAATCCGAGATCGGTTTGAGGTAACTAACGGTTCATGATAGTTTTGGGCAATAGGAGGTCTAGCGCTACTTAGGCAACACGTAAACAGGGAAAATTCTCACAAAAGTACTTGTGTTCGATTTTAAAAATAAGCAATGTTTCTCACCCCAAAGTTATAAAACATTTATTCAAAACGAGTAAAAGTTCGGGGCTATGAACTCACCTAAAGCGAGCTGTGGATCAAAAGAAATCAATCAAGTGAAGACGAATCACACGGTCCTAGCGACAACCTAGCATATAGTTGTCGTTTAAGAATGATGTACAACGAATAACGCTTAACGCAAGAGCTGATCATCCGAGCATGAGTAGACACGGCGTATCCTTTTCAAAACGTACTTTCAAAAGTTATAAGTTTTTAACAAGTCTCGACACTTTGAAACATCTTCAAAAATATTTTGTCTTTTAGTGTATTTTGTCTTTTAGTGTATTTTGTCTATTAGTGTATTTTGTCTTTTAGTGACCCGACAAACCAAAGTTGACTCAATAACCGTAAATGTTGACGTAAACTCGACACTTAACGTTATTCTTCATTTTATCATTTGTTTGATACTAAAAGTATATTTTTCGACGCATTTATAAAGTTTATAAAATTTCGACATGACCTTTCTAAAAATATAAACTTTCCATTTTTATCCGTCTCGACTCGTGAAAATATCCGTTTTATAAAAGTACATCTTTTATTGACTCGAAAGAATATCCGACAACTAACTTACTCACGATCCTACATTTTTATTAAGTTACCAACTTGACAAATAAGTTTTTAAGACACCATGTGTGAAACACATATGGTTTGAACTGTATAGACTCCAAAAAGTCTATCCGATCGATTTTCGACAACACCGTAAATATTGCAACAAATCCATTCTAAACCTAAACCTCATCGACTTTCAATTCACGCTTCCAACAAAACCAACATCTAACTTAATCCCTTCGCCAACAATATTTAAACTCACTATACGATAATCTCAAATAAATGATATAGCTGTAGTAATAACAATATATATATATCAAAATGATCGCAACGAACTTTTAAACGCAAAAGTACAACTACTTTTCATGTTCTTCCATTTATAAATAAAAATATTAAACTTTGAGACTTGTAGTTTTATAGAAAAAGGGGTAATGATTTTCACAACGATCCGCTTTGTACACCTTGAATGCAAAAGTACAACTCATTTATGAAAAAGAAGAGATGACTTACAAGAAAATGCGACGAGAAGATGATTAGAAACTAAGAACAACCCAAACGTTGTTTATAAACTACCTGGATGTAATAAGAATCAACCTCGAACAATATATCTTCAAATGGTTGGATCAAAGATTAAAAAGTAAGAGTTGTGTATGTTTGGTGGTTCGAACAAAAGAGAAAAGAAAAGAGATTGTGTGTGTTTATTTTCTAGTGTGGGAAGTAAAATGAGAAATGAATGAATGAATGATATATAAAGGCTTGATGTGTAACTTGTAAGCTAGGAATCAAAATCGCACAATATGTGTATGTATGTATGTGTGGTCAGTGTGGAGACAAGGAACAAAGGGGGACCAAAATGATCCTCAAATAAGAATCAAGGAAGGACTAGTACTAAACTAAGTGGTAGGGAAAACATGTCTCCACGGTTTTCAAAATTCAAAATGTTTTCCTATGCTAGTGTGTGTGTGTCTCTGGTTGTAAACAAGGCCTAGTGGGGACCAATTGGTCTCCAACATTCTAGGAACATAGTACATGCATATGAATTAATTTCTAAGGTTTCCATGCATACATGCATTTAAGATACTTAATGATTAGTAAAATAACAAAAATGATTTATGACTTTAAAAAAAGTCCAAATTTATATAATACTAATTAAAAACTTAAAAAACGTGATTTCACTGTTGAACGACTGATAAAATTACAATACGGTTTCTCTCTCGGAGATGATTCTTGTTATAAACGGGACAATCTTCCCAGTTACGCTGTTAAATGTTAAATGGAAACTTATAAAATTCAAAATTTCTTAACGGAAACGGGCCTAAGTTACTGATCGGGCGAAATTAAGGGTTGTGCATCCTTTCCTCGTTAAAAAGAGCCTTGTCTCAAGGAATATGAAGTAAGTAGCATTTGTCACGATGTTTTAGAATTTGAGAAAAGGTGAGGGTACTTCTTTTGCATTTGATCTTCACATTCCCAAGTGAACTCAGTACCTCTCTTGGAGTTCCAACGTACTTTAACAATCGGGATGCGACTCTGCTTCAGACGTTTGACCTCGCGATCCATGATCTCGACAGGTTCTTCAATGAAATGGAGTTTTTTGTTAATTTAGATTTCATCCAACGGTATAGCAAGGGTCTCGTCAGATAGGCACTTCTTTAAGTTTGAGACATGAAACGTACTATGAACTCTACTCAGCTGCTCTGGGAGTTCAAATCGAGGCGACGGTTCTAACTTTAGCGATAATCTTAAAAGGTCCAATATAGCGCGGGTTCAGCTTTCCTCATTTGCCAAAACTTATCACTCTTTTCCAAGGAGATACTTTCAACATCACATTGTCTCTTACTTGAAACTAGAAGGGTTTCCATCTTACGTTAGCATAGCTCTTTTAACGATCGCGGGCGGCTTGGATGTGGTTCTTGATTTGGATGATTTTCTCAGTCATCTCATGGATGATCTCTAGGCCAGTGAGCTGACTATCTCCAACTTCAGCCTAGCAGATAGGTGATCGACACTTACGTCCATACAATGCCTCAAATGGAGCAGCATTAATGCTGGTGTGGTAACTGTTGTTGTACGAAAATTCTACCAATAACAGGTGTTTATCCCAACTTTTTCCAAAGTTGAGTACACAGGTATGCAACATGTCCTCCAATGTTTGAATGGTCCTCTCACTTTGACCGTCAGTCTGCGGGTGATAAGCTGTACTCATATCTAATTGAGTACCTAGAGCTTTATGGAGAGACTGCCAAAAATGTGAAGTAAATCTGCCATCACGGTCAAAAATGATAGAAACTAGTACTCCATGCCTCGAGACTACTTCTTTTAAGTATTGTCTCATCAACTTTTCCAACGAATCATCTTCTCTCATGGGTAGGAAATGAGCAGACTTGGTCAAACGATCTACGATTACCCAAATTGTGTCTTGACCAATGGACGTCTTTGGCAGCTTGGTGATAAAATCCATTGTTATGTTCTCCTATTTCCATTGGGGAATTTTTGGTTGAACCAACAGTCCAGATGGTTTCTGATATTCAGCCTTAACCTTAGCACATGTCAAACACTTACTGACATATGTGGCGATCTCTACTTTCATGTTAGGCCACCAATACAACTTCTTCAAGTCCTGATACATCTTATTCGATCTAGGGTGGATGAAATACTTTGACTTATGCGACTCATGAATAATCAAGGCCCTTAACTCTCCAAAACACGAAATCCAACTCTGGTTATTCAAACATAATGTTTCATCGGCACGAGGTTCTAGTTTGTTAATCATACCCTGCAGATCTTCGTTTATGAAATTCTCCTCCTTCCTTGCCTCAGTTAGAGCATTCAGAATTTGCTTTGGAAGGTTTAATCCAATCGTCATTACTAAGGCCTGAACTTGCAGTGGCTTAATCCTTTCCTTTTGGCTTAAAGCATCGGCCACTACGTTTGCCTTTCCCGGATGGTAACGAATCTCATAGTCGTAGTCATTTAGCAGCTCTATCCATTGTCAATGTCTCATCTTCAACTCTTTCTGA
>BQNB010132955.1:0-12351 GCA_026074375.1 Tanacetum coccineum
GGCAAAAAGTGCCCCATAACTTTTAAAAAGGTGTCAAAAAGAGCCCATGAATTACCAAATGGGCAAGATTTGCCACCTCTACGAATAAGCAAGGAATAATGTACAAACTAGCATCCCTCGCCCGTATTTAAAGAGATGAGGGGGTACAATCCATATTGAATTTGAATTCCATATGACGTATACATGCTTGGCTTGCAAGCCAAGCAAACTAGTTTCATAATCTAAGCATAATCCTAAACTCTATTTAACCTAAATACAATTAGACCCCTTATTATTCTCTAAGTCACATTTAACCCCTAAGTATTGCTACTAAAATACATGGAAGTGAATTGACTAGGCTCTATAGATATCAACTCGATCATCTAGCTGTACTAATTAATTAGCAACCAAATCCATAAGGAAAGAAAGAAATGAAAATTAGAAACCTATCAACTTCAGAACAAAAGCAGGATGACTAAAAGCAAAAGTTGCTATAGAGCAAATAATAGGGCTTACAGTGATTTTCGTCATTACTTCTTTGATTTCTTCTAGAACCCATACCATGTTGCTTGGAAACGATTCACGGACAACACACCAACCCATCTCCTGAATCAGATCATGCATATGTAGACATCCATTTGAAATGGTCAACAGAGATTTTTCAATCAGTACTGTTATTCCACTTATGGGTTCAAACCCAAAGCTATCGAGAATTCTCGTGACAATAGCTCTTTCCTTGCCTTTGAAAAAACATGCAATGTGTAGGAATAGTTTCTTTTCAAGACTATTCAATCCATCATAAGATAGCTTTAGAATTCCATTGATCTCCTTGTGTGGTATTTTTGCCAAAACTTTCATGCCACTTTGCCAAAAATCCACATCTCTGCCACCGAAATGTGATCCCAAAGCTTTAAGTGCTAAAGGAAGGTGACCCGAATGACTTAATACAGCACCAGATAGCTCCTCATATGTTTTGGGTGGGAAATTTGCCTTAAAGGCATATCTACTAAAGAGAGTCATAGCTTCTCGTTCTTTTAATAGTTCAGGTGTGTATTTGTCTTGTACGTACCATAACAAATGCTCGTCTCTGGTAGTTAAAATAATTCTACTACCAGGGCCAAACCATCCACGAGCACCAGCTAAGAATTCAAGCTGCTTAAAATCATCAACATCATCAAGTACAACAAGAACCTTATTACGGCTCAGTCTTCTTCGAATATGACATATTCCATCATGACAATCCTTTACATGAAAATTTTCTTGCATTAAGATTTCCGAAAGAAGCTTTTCTTGTAAGGATTTCAGACCTTTATCATCAGAACCATTTTCTCTAACAGCTTCCAAAAAGCTACTACCCTTAAACTCATACGAGATTCGACGATAAACAGCTCTGGCGATTGTTGTCTTTCCTATTCCACCCATCCCCCAAATTCCAATCATGCGAACATCATTATCCCCTTTACGTAACAATGACTTGACATCTCGTACACGCGATTCCATCCCAATTAGATTTTCTGCTGGAAGGAATTCATTATAGCTCAAGATTCTCCCTACAATTTGTTTAATACATTCCGCTTCATGCCTGTACATATTATGAGCAAAGTTTAGCTAATTGAGCTCGACTATATATGACAATGTTTGTTTAATAGATGCCATATAACAAAATTGAAATATAGTAACAGCAATTGGAATAATGAAGAAAGAAGAACTCACCCATTGGCTGTTAGGGGTACATCCCATCCGGATAAATTAGCTGTGGTCACTAAAGCTTCCCTCCACTTCTTCACTTTGTCCATATTATGTGTTAATTTCACCTCATGTTGTTCAAATGCTGCATGAAAACTTCGTTTCTGTCCACGGACGTCCGATGGAACCACATCGTAGAACACCGGTAACACCCTCTGACCCAGATGTTGACATTCGACGATCTTCACAAGTTCATCCAAACACCAAGATGAGTTTGCATAGTTTTTCGAAAAGACTACCACCGCAACCATCGACTCTTCAATTGCTTTCAAGAGTTCAGGAGAGATGGATTTCCCCCTCTGGAGCTTCTGGTCATCCTTAAAAGTGTATATTCCTGCCTGGTCCAGGGCTGCATAAAGATGATCTACAAAGTTTTTCCGAGTGTCTTTGCCTCGAAAATTTATGAACACGTCGTAAGTCCATCTTCCAGTTTGTCTGGAAGTAGATGATGAAGATGAGGATGAGGATGCAACTAGGGCACCATCCATGGCTTTTGAAACTATAACCAAGAAGAAAAATAATTTAGAGTTTGTGATTTAATTTCAAGCAAGGAACAGATGTGTTCATTGAGGTAGTGTATGAAGACTTTGTGGATTATGTTAAAATTGTTAATTGTGCTGGGAAGGATACAAGTCTTTTCTGGGAAAAGTACAACAAGTTTTAATATTATCCAACATGGATTTAATTATTGTATATATTCCTGTTCGAAATTCACACGAAGAGAAACAAAAATGACTAAAAGGCATGCATTTTCAACTATTGTTTTCATTTTAAACAAATAAGGACAACTAACTACACAAAAGCTTCATCCTGGCTCCTTTCTTTAATCTTTCTTTGTTTGATTTCATCTTTCTTTTTCGAAGTATAGAGTGCCGAGATGAGGTCCAATGTAACCATCACGGCCGACAAATCTGTTCTAACAGTCATTTGTTGTAACAGTCATTTCAAAGTTAGAAACGGGTTTACCCAATAACTCAGCTAAGAATCTAAACAGCGCACTTAAATAAATGCCTAGGTTCATTGTTAAAGCTAAAGGTAATCTAAGAATCTGTTCATGCAGTAAATAATCTCAAATGAAAAATCAATCAAACCAATTAGCTTTAATACATACATAAATATGATACCTTCTTCAGTCTATTGAGCACAGTTTTTATTTGTGAAAATATATATTTGTTTATTCGGGACAAACTGATTCATAAGATTGATATAAACATCTAATGTAGTTTTCATATGTGGCCAACCTCTAATGTCAACTTGTTTTGTGGTAAACAGCCTAAACAGAATCTAATGTCAACTTAATTCCCTTTCCATGTACCATCCTCTTATTTTCCATATCACTTTGCCCTTTCACCAACTACAAAAGCTTATGACGTGTTTCACGCGTGTTTAGAAACATATGTACCTTAGTCTTCATATTTATATACTCCGTATATAAATTTGGGTTGGTATAGCTGGAGTACATCATAAAGACATGTAATCAAACATAAAGTCAGTTTCATCACCAAGTCAACCTCTAATGTCAACTCGTTTATATACTACTGCCTAAATATATGTACACATGTACATGATTTAGAACGATGAAAAAAAGAATCATTTGTAAGCTTTCATAAATTGCCAGCATCTAAATGTCTCAAAGTTACTTTCGTTTCTTGAGCATCGCACCAATTTGCGCAGCTATGCACTAAGTTAAGCTACACAACTAAACTTCATAGATGTTTAAGTTTGACGAGACTTTTATCAAACAACTGACGTGGATTTTTTACAGTAGTAATGTTTATTGACCATTCCCAATGACATATCTTTATAAAGCTCCCAAAATCATAATGATTAATAGAAATAATAAGAAGGGCATACCATGCTTGAACATTTGGTTGCAAAATGGATCTCAATTACAGAATTTTTGTTATTTGCTATATAAATAAATTACTGTAATACAGTGCATGTTCCATTTTAGCAAAATGTTAGTAAGAACAAGTTAAAGTGCATTTCGAAGCTCAAAGTCTTTATATATGTGACCCGGTCCAACCGAGGGGGGTCCAAGACGATTTCCACAGATGCCCTTGTCAAGTGTCAACATATCGTATGATTTTTACTTCAATGGTGTTAAATTTCTAGCGTCAAAGCCTAATGATGATTGATGACTCTCGGTCTAGGTCCGCCACCGCTTCTAATAGATTCCCGAGTTTTAGTAGTAACATACAATGTTAATATTATTTGAGTTTTTTGGAAATCATAGTAAAGGTCAATAAAGTTTTAGATATAGGTAATTTTAGTTTGTGTTTGAGTTTGATAATACTGCCGTATGTTTAAAAAAATGAGGGAAAAGTATGAGAAAAAAGTTCGCTACTTGTCATGCATTTATTCAAACTATTTTCTCACGATTTTAAAAATCAAATACTACCTATATGGCGATGGTACCAAAGAGTACCTCGCCGTTATGGGTTCAAATCTTGTCTCACAGTGCTAGATATCATGTCCTATAAGTTGACTTTCATAAAATAAGTCGACTTTCTTATAAAAGAAACTATGTGGCATTGGCCATTCTATTAATGATTGAAGTTCATAAAATTTACTGAGAAACCCTTGGATAGTTGAATTTCCTATAATCCTATCCTTTTTAGTTTTTACCGTTTTTATATATTTAAGAAGTCAATTTGGTATTTGTTTGACCACCAAAAGTCAATGTATTATATCTCGGCCAATATTACTCGGAAAAATTGATTTGTGGTTTTGTACACTTACAGGTAAAAAATGGGGCATCGGGTCATGCATGTTAGATACATCTCTTTCTTTTAGTGAATGGCATGTGAGATACATCTATAAGTATATCTAATGTGTGTCTTGGGGATATATTTGTAACCCCGATTATCAGATACACAATTCAAGTACTACACACTTTTACTGGCATACCAACACTGCATTACATGAAATGAGCAATATTCTTTCGTTATATAATATAACAATGCAACTGATGGATTCCACAAATCGTCATGACAAAGGAACTATAATCTAACAAGAAATATTACAAAATTATGACTGCTAATAGCACATAAATAAGACATAGTTAAATTATAGGTACATGATTCCAGGAACAAAACCTCAGTGATACTGGTGGCAATCTCAGTAGTGTATTCTGATTGTGTTGTCGTCTCCAAAATTTTCATTCTTAAAGGAAAAAGTCGGTTTAGACCATCCTCCATGCTGAAAATCTTCATTTGTTTCACTATCATTGATCATCTTCAACTCATCGTAATCTGGGATCCATGATTCTGTTCTTGTCATCCCTTTGATATCATCTCTGTAAACCACACACACACCACATTCCTCGATATCATTATATGAATCGAAAATTATAAGATTTTCAGAGTCAAAACTATGACATACATTCTCAAGGATATCAATTGACAAATATCCAATCCACAAAACATCACCTGCATCTCCATAAGGAGATGCTGACCTTTTAATTATTTTTACGTCACATCACCCGAGTGTCTACAGATGCGACAGCACATAGCCAACCCAATGGTTGATAAATATTGATATGCCGATTTCCACAGGTCTTTGATGATCTCCAGGATCGATTTATGATCAAACAACATCATGATAATCATCATATATTAATCAGGAATTAATGCGAAAGTCATCTCAAAAAGGGGACAGAAAATTAAAAATCATTCAAAAGAGGAACACAAAACACACCTTTTTTGAAGGATTCAATTTCCTGAAAAACTTAATAGAATTCATCAACGATTTAGTAATGCCAAAGAAAACCCCTATTTTGGCGCGGCGGGGGTTTTATCATTCCCCTAAAATGTAGCGAAACCTAATTTTCCTCGCCCCACATTAATTTTGAGGGAATCTGTGGTTACGAACCCCATCCCCAAAGAAGATAAATAGCGAATATCAGAGTCAGACTCGCCACCGTCTCTATCGCCGGACAAAAACCACCAAGACAAGAGAAGAAAAGTAAGATATATAGTATGTATGATATTTTTATCCTCTCCCTCGCGCTCCACACAGGCTCGCTCGAACTCGAAGGAGACAGAACTCCACAAAAAAAAGGGCGTTGGCGGACAAAAAAAATTAAGAAAGAAAAAGAAAGGGCCACCGGGTGGTATAATAACCCTAACAGGTTACTCTCCCGCAGAGAGAGAAACAAACAAAAAAAAAACCCTTGTTCACCACAGCCACTCATCATCGCGCGGCCCGCCCCTCGCGCTTCTCGCAATTAATCACGATCACATTTAGTTATATAGACTTTTAGTTTTAGGATTTTATAAAAGTTACCCCATAATTTTAAGCTAGTAACTTTTCCTTAAAAACCATGGATTAGAAAACTATCCGTCAACTTCCCCTGATAATTACAACTACCCCCATTCCTATACGACCCCGACGAATAATTTTTCACCAGGACCCCCGTAATTAAACCTCCCCACACCAAGGTATTCGTTTATGATATAGCCCCTCCACCCCCCCCGCCCCCCCCCAGCCCCCCCCCCTAAATCCCAAGGATCAGTTTTCGTGCCCTTAGAAGAAAAACTCCCCAGTCCCCCCCCGTTAACGCTTCTCGATGCACAGCCCGCCGTAAGACAAAAACACCTCGCACCCCCCCCCCCGCCCCCTCCCCCCCTCCCCCCATCCCCCCCCCCCCCACCACACAACTCACCCTCCCCCCCCCCCCCCCCGCACCCACACTTAGTGTTTAGGTATTTTATTTTGGAGATTTTATTTTAATATCTTAGGATGAGACCGCGAAACCCACGACACCAGTGAAGATACTTTCGAAACCACAACGACCCCCTCCCAAGTAAGTACCCCCCCCCCCCCAGTCCAGTCCACCCGTCACAGTCACCTCATCGCTACCCCCTCACCCCACCCCCACCCCATTTCAATGTCCAATTTTAAAACCTTCGAATACTCAATTAGTGAAATTCGATATGCAATCATTCTCGAAGCAAATGGCTATGGGAAAATGATAAAACCAAATGAAAAACCCAAGCAGAACAAAAAAAGACCAAAACTTGCTATCGCATTCCTCTACATATGCCTTACCTGAAGAACAATTGCTTTCTAATCACAAACATTAAAACGCGGGGGGGGAGGGAAAACCATTTGGGTTGCCTTTAAAAACTAGATACATTGGAGAAGAAAGAGCGCCTAAAAAAGCAAGGCTTGCCAAACACTCATATACGAATTTGAGATGTTACACATGAAGGAAGACGGAGTCCTTTGACACCTTCACGCAAACAAAACTACACAACCATAGTAAACAACAGCCAGCCCCCCCCTCAGTCTCCCCCAGGGCCCCCACCATACCAATGGAAGATGACACCCATTGTCCCCCCCCCCCCCCCTCCCCCCCCCCCCCGCCTAAATATTAAAATGTGTACCCGTAGGTATCTGCAAAATATTTTTAGCGTCAATAGAACAATACTCGGATCTAGATGAAATGACCTTAGAGAAGAATTGGTTAGGACTTAAGATTATGAAGCAAGAATATTAAGTATAAGAAACAAAAAGGCAAACATGTAGACAATCAAGGAAATTATTGTTCACTCCGACATGAGAATAAAGGAATAGTATTTTAGAGGACGTGGACGTGGGGAAAACATAAATTTTCAAAGGAAGAAGGAAAGAAACCTTATTAGAATTTTAAAGAAGAGAGGGGAAGACGAAAGATCATATTCTTGTTAGTAGACGATTACTCAAGATATATGTGGGTATACTTTTTAACTACGAAAGATCAAGTCCTTGATACTTTCCAGGAATATAAGAAATCGATAGAAAACAAATTAAGAACGACATTGAAGATGTTGAGAACGGATCGAGGAGGAGAATTCACATCAAATGAATTCATGCAATACTGTAAGGAAAACGACATAGCACGACAACTTACCGCACCTTACTCACCGCAACAAAATGGAGTAGTTGAAAGAAGAAATAGGACAATCATGTCCACAACTAGATGTATGATGAAAGCAACGAACATGCCATAAAATTTTTGGGCTGAAGCTGTTAGACACCCCATATACATCTTAAATAGTGTTCCTACAAAAGAACTAAAAGATATTACTACATACGAAGCAATTAAACAAAGAAAGCCAAACTTAGAGAATCTAAGAGTTTTCGGCTGCATAGCATATGCAAAGGTAACATCACAACATCTGACGAAGTTAGATGATAGAAGCACTAAAATGGTATACTTAGGAAATGAACAAGGATCAAAAGCTTATCGCTTATTTGACCCAACAACACAAAGGGTATGTGTTAGTAGAGATGTGAAGTTTAAGGAGGATGAAACATGGGATTGGAAAGATTATATGAGTAAGCACATTAACGACGAGCCTAAATGGACTAACTTCAAAATAGGAAATCTTGAAGTCACAAATGAACATCATGACCAAGAAACTTAACCAATTGAAGACGATAATGAGTTTCCTAACAATGATGATGACTATGTATCACCAACAAGAGACTCTCCCTCACATTCTCAAACACCTCACACACCATCAACACAATCATCTGAAATAAATTCCCAAGTCACACCTAACTTCTCAACACAATCATACTATCAAAGTGATAATGATTCAATTCAAATCACAAATTCACCATCACACTTTGATCACACACCATTGAGAGGTTTTAGAACACTAAATGACTTATACGAGAACACCGAGGAATTACTATTAGCTGAAGATGAACCCAAGAACTACAAGGAAGCATCAAGCGATCAAAAATGGATTGAAGCAATGAAGGTCGAGTTAGATTCCATCAATAGAAACAATACATGGGAATTAACCACTCTACCCAAAGGACATAAAGCTATAGGCTTAAAATGGGTATTTAAGACTAAGAAAGATGCTAATGGAAATATAATCAAGCATAAAGCTAGATTAGTAGCAAAAGGCTACATACAACAGCATGGCATAGACTTTGAAGAAGTCTTCGCACCAGTAGCAAGGATGGAAACAATCCGGTTATTACTTGCCATAGCTGCTAACAATAAATGGGAAGTACATCACCTTGACGTAAAATCTGCATTTCTACATGGAGATTTAAAGGAAGAAGTGTACGTCACACAACCCGAAGGATTTGTAAAGAGACAAGACAATGGAAAAGTCTATAGGCTTATAAAAGCTCTATACGGACTAAGACAAGCACCACGTGCATGGAACATAAAGTTAGACAACACTTTGAAGTCATTAGATTTCAAGAAATGTGCACTAGAGCAAGCTATCTACACCAAGACTTCAAAGGACTCAACACTACTAATAGGAGTCTATGTAGATGATCTAATCATCACCGGCACACCAAAGAAGGAAATCGACAAGTTTAAAGCTCAAATGGAAGAAAAATTCGAAATGAGTGATCTAGGATTATTAGCCTACTATCTTGGAATAGAAGTCACACAAACTGAAGGTGACATATCTATAAGGCAATCCGCCTATGCGATCAAAATCCTAAAGGAAGCTGGAATGATAGACTGCAACGAGACATTGATACCAATGGATCCAGGAACAAGACTAACGAAGATTACGGAAGGAACAATGGTCAATTCAACCGAATATCGAAGCTTAATTGGATGCTTAAGATATCTGCTTCACACAAGACCCGACTTAAGTTATTCTGTAGGATTACTTAGTCGTTTTATGCAAGAACCAAGAGAGCAACATATGAAGGCTATAAGACAAGTACTACGCTATGTAAAAGGAACGAAGGATTATGGAATCACCTACAAGCATAACGGAGGAAACAAGATATATGGATACAGCGACAGTAGCTACGGAGTCAACACTCAAGAAGGAAAGGGAACTACCGGCATAATATTCTACTATGGTGAATCACCAATCAGCTGGAGTACACAAAAACAAGCCACTGTAGCACTATCATCATGTGAATCAGAATTCATCGCAGCAACTGCAGCAGCAACACAAGCATTATGGTTAAAGAGACTACTAAGCAAACTTACACATTCTCAAGAAGAAAAGGTTACAATACAAGTTGACAACAAGTCAGCTATAACACTAATGAAGAACCCCGTATTTCATGGAAGGAGCAAACACATCGACACAAAGTATCACTTCATAAGAGAATGCGTTGAAAGAGAAAACATACAAGTCGAATTCGTAAGTGGAGAATACCAGAAAGCGGACATACTTACAAAAGCACTACCGAAGATCAAATTCTTAACCACGAGACAACTCATCGGACTAAAAGACCTAACGTCGCAGCGTTTGTGATTAAGGGGGAGAATATTGGGCCGAAACCCATCCAACCGGGTAATCACAAACCCGCTGACAAGACAGTTACAAAATGGCAGTTACATAACTATAAAACAATTATTTACCAAGGGACGCGACTCTTCACTCGCACCCTTTCATGTAGTATAAATAGGAAACGATTTGTAAACATTAAAAGATGATGACAGATTAAGATTTAATAAAACTTTACATTTCTGGTATATTTTGATTAGAAGTTAGATTTTCGATCCAACATAAACTTGACTAAAGAGATATGATATAAACATTTAAAAAGTAAACATGCTCCCATAGTCTCTTACTTTATAACCGTACTACATATTAAAAGATAAGCATAACCATCTACTATCTATCCGTTTTCAATACGTGTGTGTTTTGTGGCTTTCACCTATATAAATCATAAACTACATTAATGTGTTTTTCTTCTCATTTTGTTTCCCCTTGAACTTTATTTACATTTTAGCGCAAGTTAGAATCTGAAATACATCAAGTTTAAACTACAAACCATTTGGACCAAGGCATCTTCATTTTTTAACCAAAAGTTAGAAAGTTAGATAAAAATAACTACTAATAAGAAGCCCGTTTAACAAAGTGTGTACCCATCTTACACCCTATAGCAATAGTTGTTGTATATTGAAATAAGGCAAGTACAATGTCAATATTTATCCATCTTGTTAGTAAAAATCCAATGAACGGAATGGCCCCAAAGCATATTTGGCATCATTAACCAATCCAAGATACTTTTGATGAATAATATAATTAAACTGGAAGAAATAGAATGGGTTCTATTATTACCTAAATATGCAGATGAATTGCAACAACAACATGTCTTTCAGATCCAGTTCCTGCTGGCGAGAACTACAAATGACATAACATGTCATATTCGGCTATATCATGAATCAAATCGAGATTCGAATCAATAATTCTGGATTTGATAATTATGAACCAAAAATGATAAATTAATTGCATAAATTTTGATACAAATATGCCTATGCTTGAAACTTTTAAAGCTCACTAAAGCTATACAAAAAAACATATCACCGGATATGTACACCTCAAAAAGCTTATGATGAAATCAATCTCATATCATTAACTTTAGCCTTCACTTAGCCATCAGTGATTTACAAACTATAAATTCAGCCACAACACAAATGCTACCGAAAGCACCAAATCATAATGTCCTAAATCCTATCAAACCTACTCATGCACCTACATATCCATTACCAATTTTAACTATATATACAGTGGACTGAATGTTTTGTTTCATTATCAATTTAAACTAATGCCTTTAGATACTTGTTTCTTTCAACTTCAAATTCATAGTTGAGTTGCAATACACCATGGCTATCTGATCTTATATTTTCACAACTCAACCATTAAAGGGGTAAAGGGCTTTCAAAGATCACTAATCCTATGATTAATTAGAAAACTTGTTAAAAGGGTATGCAATGCATCTACATCAAATTGAAGCTCGGTAAGGCTAATGGACCAAACACAAAGATAATACTGGCTAACAAATTCTACTAGCTCGTTTCTTGAAAGAAAACGGAGAAGAAGTTAAACCAGATAATCATGGAGAATAATTTGATAAGTTAGAAGAAAACATAAAAACCCTTTTTGAGATATCTATGCATAAAGGAAATCCATCCAATTTCACAATCAACAAAGACTTGTAAATTAAGAGTTGACATTGAAGAAACAAAACATCAAAACTTACCCAAACAAAGACTTGAACATATTTTGAAATATCAACAATTGTAAGACTCAACCACCACCAGATATTAAAAAGGATAAAGGCTTTAGAACCAGTTACAAAAACTAAATCACATATTATACAACTAAAACCCTAAAAGGCTAAAACTTACCAAAGCAGATCTTTAGTAGATTCAACAATACAATGATTAGGGTTGATTCTTAAAAGCAATTTGGGATTTGATACTGAAAGTAGTTTTTAGTCATGGGAGAGGAGGAAAACGTAAAGAAACGTGGGTTATCTTTCTGAATGGAGTGGTGTTATGGTGAGAAATTCACGGGGAGGAAAACAAGTAGGAAAACTGTGACGTGTTTAGTCTTAAGTTGTGCCACGTGCTACTTTATTATCCTGATTTAATGAAGGAATAGATTTCATATGTGAACGTAAATTCAATAAAATAGAAGTTATTTCCAACGAGGCCTATGCGTTTGGTTTGAGGGGTTTCTTTGGGTTTTGTATTTAAAAGTTAAAAAATGTTGTTTGGTTGCATTTTTGAAAAAGGAATTTGGATTCTTAACCTATATTTATGGGGTTGTGTAAAAGATAGGGGTAATTTTTTTTGGAGGGTGGGGGGGGGGGGGGTTGGTTGGAGGGTATGTATATATATATAAAGGT
>BQNB010132956.1:1605-18542 GCA_026074375.1 Tanacetum coccineum
AATGAGCACCTCCACAAGTTACACAACTTTGCTCGACCGCTTTCACGAGCACGGGGGCTTGGGCTTTTTGCTTGTCGATAAGTATAGTCTTCATCATATTCTTTAGTTCAGAAACTTTAGTTGTAAGAGCAGCAACATCGGGTGAAATTCCGAAGGCAGATGAATTCGAACTCACTTTGGCAATGACTTCCTTGTTTCATGAATTACGAACCTTGGATTTACTCTCGATAATTTTCAAGCATTCACGAGGCTTCTTATCCAAAAAGTTTCCTCCCGCAATGGAATTTAACGAATCTTGATCATTAGCATTCAAAGCATTGTAAAACGTAGCTAATTGATGTAATTATGAAAATCCGTGATGTGGACATGCTCGAAGAAGATCATTAAATCGATCCCAAGCCTCGTAAAACGATTCGTCAAATCTTTGTTTAATTCTTGTGATTTCGTTTTGAAGATTTGTCGTTTTCGAAGGAGGAAAGAATTGATTAATGAATTTTGAAACAAGATCATCCCATGTCAAAATTGATCGAGGAGGTTCTTTTTCTAGCCAAATCCGGGCTAAACCTTCGAGAGAAAATAGAAAAAGCATAAGCTTAATTGACGTGCTCGGGACGTCCGGGAATCTCATCGTTGAGGTGATTTTATTGAAATAACGGATGTGAGCATTTGGATCCTCTTTATCATGTCCGAAAAATTGCTTGTTTTGAACAAGATTGATCAAACCATGCTTTAACTCAAAATTAGCATTGATTTGGGAATTACGATTACATCCTCGTACCCCTCGGCCATTGGAACTAGGGGAGGATTATCAAAAGGTTCTTCTAAATTAAATGGTTCTACAACAGCCGATGGGGCTTGTTGTTACCGGTTACAGTTGCGGGTTTGAGAACGAGTGCGCATACACAAAATAGAAAAAGAAAATTTAAACTAATTTTTTTTAATATTTTTTTAACAATCTATTTTAATGGATAACGAGATAGACAACTTGAATCAAATAATCAAACTTACTTCACGGTAGCTCTTAAAAAATTTACTTTTTAAGGTAAGCCGTATTTCGTAAGTGACACAAATGGTAAGTTTTTTAAATCTTTGATTCGAGTTGGGAACTTATTGATGGATAATACCACAATTGAAGGTATTATTTGTTGGTGTTCTTTTACCAACTTTGTTTATTTTATTTTTTATTATGGATAATTTTTTATATTTTTGATTTTTTATATTTTTATATGATAATTTTACTAATAAAAGAAAAGAAAAATATTTTTTACTTTTTATTATTTTTTACTTTTTTTACTTTTTTTTACTTTTTTTAAAAGCGTAACTTCCGAAAATGAAAGGGTCTTCAAATCACGATCAACAAACGCAAACGAAGGAATCTTAATCACAAATCCCCGGCAACGGCGCCAAAAATTTATTGAACCAATCTTATACACGTAATAATAAAATATAATATGAAAGAAATTTACCAAACTACCCTTGAGGACAAAGGTAGTAAGTAAAATCTTCACAATTATATATATAATACGTATATTAACCGGGAAGTATGATTCCCGAGTCGTTATTCCCCAACGATTTATGAAATTGAAACCACGTTTGTTGTTCGCACAATAATTTGAATTGGTAACCAAGATTGATTTGAATATCTACTTCTATGAATTAAAAATAATAATTAAAATAAGCAAATGATAACAATTAAACTAGAAAACAAATAACGGGCACGAAGAAAACGCGACAATTAAGCAATTAAACTAAATTTTAAGCCTACGAAAGCAAATTTAATTTCTGAATCTAAATTAAGATAAAAGAAAATTTTAAGAAAAAGAAAATTATTTTTTTTAAAATTATTTTTGTATTTATTATGACTTAAAAACTAATTAAATGAATTAAAATCCTAGAAAATAGCAAATTAATTCCTAAAAATTCTAAAAAATGATTTTCTAACTTAGAAAAGTCTAAAATATCATAAAAACTCAGAAAACTATTTTAAAACTATTTTTAAATAAAAATCAATCATATTTATACAGTGACAATTTTAACAACAGTAGAAAAATAGAAATTAAGATCTAAAAAGGGAAAAAATGATTTTAATGCATGTAAAACTAAAAGAATATATTCTAAAAGCTTAAATACATTTTTTGTATTTTTAAAAATTATTTTTCTATTTTTTATGATTTTTTAAAGTTTTAATCTAAGAAATATTATAAAAATTAAACTATTAAAAGGAAAAATATGGAAAAATCACAAAAAGTACTAAACTAAGCAAAGAACTAAGGAAAAATAAAAGCAAGGGATCAGCTAAACAAATAAGCCCTAAATAAGCCTAAACTAGCTACGGCTTATATTAATAAGCTAAAAAGAAAACGTGAATAAAGAAAATAAGAAAACAAAACCTAATGGATGAGCTATTGAAGCACAATGGTAAGACTATGGGTGTTTGAAGCCAAGGTTGTGGGTTCGAGTCCCAAACCTTGGTTTTTGCATTTTTTTTAACTTTTTGAAAAGCAAAAGTGAAGTTAAGCTAAATCTAACAAACTTTTGTGAAAACCGTATCTTTTAAAAGCTGAAATGCTTAATGACACTGACAAATTTAACTACTCACTTATATTTTTTTTCTTTTTGAAATTTTAAGAGCTTTTAAAGGCTAAGAACAAGCTACAACCTAGTCAACTAAGCTACAAACTGCTAAATCCTAGTATAATAAGCTAAATTTGACTAAAATAAGCATTAATTTCTAACCTATAAGCAGAAAATCACCAATAAACTTATATGAAAACTATGCAACCAAACAGTCCTTAGGCAGACTTAAAGCTTAAAGTTCAATTAGCAAATAAGCTTTATTTGAAATGAAACTTACTTTTTATGAAAGCCTGGCTTAAATGCTATAAGAAAAAGCTATTTGAAAAGATTTTTGAAAACTAGAACTTATAGAAGTAAGCTTATGGAAACAGACAGAATAGACAGCTTATGCTGGCTATATTTTTTTTAAAACTTTGAAATGACAAATGCTTAGTTTGAGAGCTAAAATCATATTATCAGAAAAGCTCTTTATTAAAAATGAACTTGAAACAGATAAACTATGACTTAAAAACTACTAGAATGCTAAATATTAAATACTAACAACAACTATAACCATCTGAATTCTAGGAATGAAAAAGCTAGATATCACTTTTAATTCTCCTAGTGCAGTGTGCACTTATATGACACAAAACTTGAATCCTTCAAAAGCAGACCAAAAATTCTTGTTTCCTCTCTTTTAAAACTCAAATCTAAATGCAAAAATAGCCACACAAAAACTAGAAACAATGAGAACTATTTAAGCACAATAGACTTGACAGAATTAAAACTATGAAAATCCAACTATATGAAAACCTAATAGACAATAACCTAGCTTTTAAAACTAACTTAGACAAATTTAATTGAGAGATTAAGAACAAATTTAAAGGACTACAAGGTCACAAACAACACTATCCTATGGTTAGTGTTGTTTACCCAAACACCCCTTTAACCAACTCAGAATCCATTTAAACTTGAGAATAAGAGATCTAGTGATTACAACTTAGAAAACCAATTATCAAATATCTTGTAGCAACCCCACAATGAATCAATAAGTGAATAAACCAATAGGCCAAATTAACAAACTAGAGCTTATGATACCTAATATTTTGATTATGAAGCATATTTAAGATGCAATATAAGCAAAAACGAAGATCTATACTACCAAACTAATGAAGACGATGATTAACTCACTTAATAAACCTAATAAGAAAAGATTAAGCACACATAAGCTAATCATAAGTAGAATAAGCAACTTTTAAGCTAGATATTTAAGATATAAATAGAAATGAGGGACTTACAATTGCCTTAGCTAAACAAAGCCTATAAAAGGCTCTAATAAGCTGTCTACAAGCTCCAGCTTATCCAAGGATAAGCTGGTAGGGTCCTATAAGCTATTCTAGATTTAGCTTATCATCCATAAGTCCAATAATCCAAAGCAAAGGTTTATTATCTGATTTTAAGAGTTTAAGTGAATTAGGTGGCTTATTTGAGCTCAATTTGAGCTTAGAGACTCAAAGAGCTTGTATGAGCTTATTAGGAGCTTATCAAACAGTAACCAAAAGCATTTGAGATAATAGAAGCTTATAAGTAAAAACAGGTAGTGAAAACTAAAATCCTTATTTTATTAATGCTTAAAACAGATTACACAACTTGAAAATTGAAATTACAAGAGCTTAAAAAGAAAATTACATTTTAAACGAAAAGTTACATAAGCTTCTTAAAACTAAAAAAATGCAGGAAAGAAGATATCATCTGTGTGAGTGAGGGGGTCTTTATATAGCACTTGAAAGAAGCTTCTAGGTGTCTAGTCTGTTACACGCTCCATTTCATCCTATCCCTTCCTTCCTTTCAATCATTGGAAGTGTATCTTAAGCCGTTGGATCAACTTGATGATCACACGGATTGCCAGCGTGGCAATCCGTGATGTGACACTTTGTGTTTCTTTTGCAAGTGACTTAGTGTAAAAATCCCATTCCTTGTGTGCTTCTTCCATATCCACGTGTCATTCCTTTGTGAGGATCAGCCAATAGCATTCTTTTGATGACGTTTCTTTGCTTGAGAGGGTTGCTTAGTACTTGAATCTTACTTCCACATCGTCAATTTCCATTTACCCTTTGTTTTTGACACAGGTAAAAATGAAGACGAAGGATGAATAGTAACAAGGGTTTTGCCGCCTTTTTTTTCTTTCTTTTAACCGTTTAGTAAGTTTGACCAGGGGTGTTGGGGGTTTGACTTGGGCCCGGGTAATTTTAAAAGGAAAATGGGCCAATGTTATTTGTTTTGGGCTTGGGTTATTTAAATGGGATTGGGTTATTATAAGGGATAATGCCCGTTTAGGTTTAGGGATGTAGCTTGCAATTTTATTTAATTTGAGGGCTGTTTTGGTAATTTTTGAAATTTGTCATTTTGTGAGTTGACTAGGTTTGACCATGTTTGACTGAGAGTTGACTTAGGTTGACCTTTGATAGCATTCTCTCGGCTCTTTGTGTGCTCTTCCGTTCCCGTGTCCGTGTTTGCCCGGTTTTGACCGTTTTCTTGTGATTTTTTGCTTTATCCGTACCTACACAATTACAAAGACAAAACAAGCAATATACAAGCAATTTATGCATAATTTTGTCTTTTATGGGTCATTTTTGATATAAAACGGATATGTGTTTTCACACATATCAACGGGCTTATGTTTTGGGCTTTGTAATTGGGCCGTGTGTTATGGTTTGATGGAATTTGGATTCATAGACTTATTATAAGTAAGCTTAAAAGCTTAAGTCTTCTATATGCTTAATGGGCTGACCCGACCCATTAGATGAGTGCAGGTTGGCCCATTAAGTATTTCTTCGATATCGGCTTCGCCTTTGACTTTTTTACTTTGACTTTTTGTCTTTGACTTTGACTTTTGTTGACTTTGACTTTGACTTTGTTTTTTCACGCTCTTTCCATTCCCGTAATCGGTTTTGTCAGTTTTGGCTTTGTTTTTGTCCTTTTTTTGAATATCCGATACCTGCACAGTATATAAAGCAAAACACACAAATACAACGTATTTTTTGTATGTTTTTGGTCATTTAAGCCCGTTTAAATGGATAAATAGTATGTGTAATTAAGCACATACCAAAATCCCCCATACTAAGATATTACCGTGTCCTCACGTAATGCCATAAGTAAACACTTTGGAAAACCAAGAATCTCAATCCCCCTTGACTAATTGCCTCGAAAAGTAGCTAAGTGTTCATCAAAGGGAATTAAAGACATAAAAGTTTTGAAAAGTGATAGTCGTATAAGTATATAGTATTTCCCGTTAAATAAGAAAATTACTTTAGGAAAAGTAATGGTCTATCTTCCGAGTGTCGTATCCATGGCGAGAGATGAATTGAAATCCATGTAAGTATTTTGTTTAATGCTCGAATATCAAAGATTTTTGTTTTTGTTTTAAAACTAATTAAATTGAAAAACTAGATTAAAGTAAGGAAGCTAATAAGATGAAAGATATATAAAGAAAAATATGCTTGTCAAGTAAAAGTGTTTAGATTCTTAAGTGTGAATTTTCGAGCTTAATGATGAACTAATTTCCGTCTATTAAATCGAATCCTTAAAACGTTGGCTTAATATTGAAAACGACTTTTTATCGAGAAATTAATTACTAATTTAGGGCCTACTTAATCTTACGGCTTTTGCCCGTTCGACTAAATAAAACACCAAACTAAATAATTTTTGCAAATTATTAATCACTCATAACTTATTAAATTCCACACTTAATTCACTAAACACTAATTTACTTAACAAGCATAAAAATAAGCTACTCACTAAGCATATTAATCAAATAAGAGAATAAAAACATATTAATATTAAATAAATCTACACTAATTAATTGAAAAGAGAAAGGAAATAAAACCGAGTCGAAGAACCGCAAATGTTTATAAAACCACCCGATCTAATAATCTATCAAAATAAATAAGTTTAGGAGCTTAAAGCTTTAAACTTAAAATATTAAGTTAGTTTACTAGACCCTTAAGCTTCACGCCTCATGAGATGACCGATACTAAATTTACAAAACAAGCACAAACTGTTATGTTACACAGTTATATCAATTTGGAAAAATCACTTTCTTTTATACCCCTACAAACTAAAACGCTGGCCCAACAAAAACCTTAGGAAATAATATAACATCACTTATATAATATTTATACGCGTTTTAATCTTTATAAATAGTATTTTATGAATTAAATAGACTATATATATATATTGTCGTGGTAAAAATAATAAAAGTGGTAAACTTAACGAAAACATTATTTTGGTTTATAAGCTAAGTCTAAAACTATTAGGTGGTGATATAACAAGATAAAACATAGTGCATTGTCTATATTTTCATACGCTATTTTAAATCGACCTATAATTAAATAGGTTGCATACCGGTCCTTTGTGACGATATTCCTAGTTGATTTATCTAGAAATCAATTACATCGCTTGAGGTGAGTTTCATGGACCCTATTTTACTTCATTCAAATATTTTGGCGGAGAATACATGCTCATTTACAAACTCGTTTACATACACGTTTTCGTACACATTTACAAACTCGTTTACACACTCGTTTACATACCCGTTTACATACTCGTTTACATACTCGTTTTCATACTCGTTTACATACTCAATTACAAACTTGTTTACAATTACTGTACAAATCTCGAGGTGAGATACATGACTTGTTTTCATAATAGGACGCAAGTACAATACTTTTCAATTCTTACAATGATTACGGATTTTGCCTAAGTTGCGATAAACCACTATGCCCACTCTCATGAACTGTTAATTACTTTGTGTAAGCGCGTGTGTTATAAATAGATCTATTGGGATTGACATCTCCATCCAGGATTGGAGCCAAAAATGGCCAACGGGCGTATATCATGTCGGATTAACTTGAACACTTACTTTGATTGTCTGAAATTGATTGGCATTCATTGGGACACATTAATTGCCTAAAATTGATTGGAACATATACTTTGTCTAGCTTCAATGTCATGAGCATAGTGATATCGAAATCACATTTTTCTAAATATTGTCTACTATGCAATACATACTTTAAAATCTTACGGTCCAACATTTATACTTACATAAACCTATAAACTCATCTACTTTATGTTGACACTTTTAAGCATGTATTTCTCAGGTGAATAAGTTGCTTGGCGTTCTTGATGTGCATTGGAGTCTAAACTTTTCAAGATTTCATTCATAGATTTCTACTTGCATTCAAACTATCAATCTCGTTGTATTATTTTCTGTTAATACAAATAATGTCTAAAAACGTTATTTATATCTAGGTGTTCCAAATCGGGCAAAAAGAGACTTCAAAAACTTAACTACAACTCTAGCATCATTTGTGGGGAGCACCTTGGCTTCGACCCATTTCGAAAGATAATCAACAGCTACGAGGATGTATTTATTTCCTCTTGAAGATGGAAATGGTCCCATGAAATCAATACCCCATACATCGAAGATTTCACAAACTTGGATAGCGTTTTGAGGCATCTCATCTCGTTGTGAAATTTTGCCTTGTCTTTGACATATATCATAAGATTTGATCATTGTATAGGCATCTCGATATATGGTTGGCCAAAAGAAACCCGGGCATCGATTAACTTCGTTGAGCGGTTGAGATTGGCACTCTGATTGGCCCACGGTGGGTCATCATGACAAGCTTTGAGAATATCAATAGCTTCTTGCCCATGTACACATCGTCGAATGATTTGATCGGCACAAGTACGAAAAAGATAGGGATGGTCCCAAAAATAACGTTTGACATCCTTAAAAAACTTCCTCTTTTGTTGAGTTGACATTCCCTTGATGATAAAATTCCCCGCATGGAAATTTGCATAGTCAGCAAACCATGGGGTACTTTTACTAGATATAACTCCAAGAGTTTCTAAATGAAAATGTTCATTAATGTTCTTGTTTTCTAACACATCCTTATGAGGATTCTCAAGTCTAGATAAATGATCTGCCTCAAGGTTTTCAGCTCCTTTCGTGCTAATGACGTTGAAATAGAATTCCTAAAGGAGGAGAACCCATCTTAGCAATCTTGCCTTGGCATCTTTTTTAGCAAATAGGTACTTAAGGGCGTAATGGTCCGTATACACTATGCTTTTAGTCATGATGAGGTATTATGTCCCAGAATTTTTTTCGATAGCGTAACACCACGACTAACATTTCTTTCGTTGTGGTGTATTTTTTGTAGTTTGATTTCGCCTCGGTCATTGTTTTGCTTGCATAACGTATAGGCCTAAAGTGTTTCTCAATTCGTTGCTCAGGAACTGCACTATGGCATGTTCGTTTGCATGACATAGCTCAAAGGGCGATCCCTTTGGGCTGGAATCAGAATTGGAAGTTCAGTTAATTTCTTCTTTAAGGTTCTTAAAAGCTTGATATGCATTCCTCGAAGAAATAAATGGTTGTGTTGTTCTCCTTGGAGATGGGTCATGGGCTCGAGAAATTTTTGAAAAAGTCCTTGATGAATTACGGTAAAAACCTGCTATGTCCGAGGGGAAGTGAAGTAACTCCTAATACCTTGACGTAGTGGGTATGGTAACTTAGCAAATGACGTCTATTTTTGGCTTAGTCGACTTTGTTCTTTCTTGAAATTTTATGTCCAAGTACGATGCCTTCTTTCACCATAAAATGGCTTTTTCCCAATTTAGAGCCAAATTAGTGTTTTCACACCGTTTAAGCATCTTTTCTAAATTGGAAAGGCACGTTGAGAAAGAATTTCCGAAAACTAAAAAGTCGTCCATGAAAACTTCTATCTTCTTTTCAATCATATCATGGAAGATAGCCATCATACACCTCTGAAACGTGCCTGGTGCATTGCATAAGCCGAAAGGCATGCGGCGGTAAGCAAAACATTCCGTTTTGGGCGGGTGAATGTGGTTTTTTCCTGTCTTTCGGATTCGATTGGTATTTGAATGTACCCGAGAAAAGAATACCAATACGAGGAACAATAGTATTTCATTTCCTGCGCGTCTCTCATGCATTTGATCATAAACGGCAAAGGGAAAGTGGTTCTTTCCGTTGGCTTCGTTCAACTTTACGAATAATCATACAAACTCTCCATCCCGTTACAAGTCTAGTTGGTACTAATTCATTTTCATCATTGGTTACTACGGTCATCCCTCCCTTCTTTGGCACACAGTGCACTGGGCTTACCCAAGGACTATCCGAGATTGGGTAGATCAATCCAGCGTCAAGAAGTTTTTCAACCCCCCTTCGTTCTTAAACGATCATCGTGGATCTTTGGATAACCCTTCTCTGAGTTGGACCGCTGGTTAGTATAGTCCTCTTCCATTAGAATTTTTATGAGAACAAAATTCCGGGTTAATACCCTTTATGTCGGAGAGTTTCCAAGCGATGGCTCGCTTTTGGGACTTTAGAACCTTTATGAGAGGCGGTTTTTCATCCGACCTCAAATCTTTGGCAATTATGACTGGAAACTTGTTGTTGTATTCCAAAAATGCATATTCGAGATGAGGTGGTAAGTCCTTAAGTTCAACCTCGGGAGGTTCATCAATTAAAGATTTGGCAGTTTTAGCTTCACAAAATTTAAGTTCCTTTCTAATTTCTGGCAAATAATTTCCTTGGTTCAGGGTGTGAAGGATTCATATTAAGATCGACCTAGTATTTAGTGCTTCGAGAATAAGAATGTCCCCGTCGGGGTCATAATAGGATTCATCAACTTCCGGTGAAGTTAGATCGTCGACTAGAGCAAGAAAAGCATCAGCTTCTTCGAGAAGTAGAAAATCACTATCCCCGAAAGGAGTGAGAGTCAGAGAAGAATTTGAAACTATCGGGTCATATCCGGGAGTGGGATTGCCACTCGCGATCACGTTGGAAAATCCTAGAACTTCCTGAGAATACTCCTCACAAGCTAATTCAACAAGTCAATTCGGCTTCGCGTCATTATCATTATAATTTAACCGTGTATTCGAGTTTGTCAGATTTGTAAGTAATGCATCATTTCTACTCGAAGGGTTAATTCACCTTCGTACACGTCTATCAAAGCACGACTGGTCTTAAGAAAACACCTCCCGAGAATTAGAGGTACTCGAGGGTCTGGTTCAAAATCTACGACCACGAAGTCGGCTGGAAACTGGAATACACCAACTTTAACATTGACATCTTTAGCAATACCGATCGGTCAGGAGATCGAACGGTCCGCTAGTTCTAGTGTCATGCACGTCGGAGTCAGGTTTGGAAGGTTAAGCTTTTTCCACACGGAAAATGGCATGAGATTTATGCTAGCGCCAAGATCGGCCAAGGCTAAGCACTCATCCATTCTGAGAAATTTACATGGAATAAGGAATCTGCTTGGGTGTCACTAAGTTTTTCGGGTAACTTGGTTAAGTATTGACACGCCCATCCTGTGCATGTTAGTTTATTGTCAAAGGGGTTCTACCATCTCACTAAGTTTTTCTTTATTTCCGATTAAGGCTTTAAGAGTTGAAGCAAATTTGGGCATAAGAGTCAAAGCATCCATGAAACTAATTTTGAAACTCATATCTTTAAAGATTTTGTAGAATTTCTCTTTTTGTTTGTTAGCATTTTCACAGTGCTTCTCATCATTTCGCCTTGAAGGATAAGGAATCGACGATTTTGGGTTAGGCATCGGTGCACTAACGGGAGCAACAACTGGCTCGGAAACTGGATTTTGGTTTTCAACTGGGACAACCGGAGGTTGGACGTCTTCGGTAATTCTGTTATTAGTAGGAAAAACCGTGTCCTTTGTCACCTCGGTTCTACGTTTCACTACTTTAGGAGAAGAAGTAATAGGAATCGTAAGTCCTTGATAAAAACACACGCTTTCGGGTAGTAAGAACCTTTCAGTATTCTTTTGGGTTTAGTAACGGTGTTACTTGGAAGAGAACTGAACTCAAGTTGAATAGTTGGTATTGGAATTTACAAAACTTAGAAAGCGGTTTCCGTTTAATTTGTCATCTGATTTGTGTAACTGGGCCTTGATTTTGCATATTCCTTAATATTGCATCATTTGCCTTGACATAATTCTCAAAATCGGTCTTTGAAACGCCTTGCATTTGCAGAGCGGGAGCTTGATAAGGGTGAGCTTGGTAAACCGGTGGTTGACTAGTCGGAGGTTGGTAAACTTTTCCTTGGTAGAAGTTATTTCACGGATTTGATTGATAATTGGTTCCCGATTTTGGTTGAAATTATTCTCCTTGATTTTGATGATTAAACGGTTTGATTTGTTTTGAATCGGGGAAAACCAGGAGGTCAGATTTGGTTTTGCAACCATGGAGATCTAGATTTGGTTCTTATATTATTTATATATTTCCGTGATGAATTTGCCTTTTGCAGCAGCTGTGAAACGTACTCTTGAATGTTGTCTCGATAAACATTGCCATCGGTGGCTGGATAATTTCTATAAGAATGAGCACTACACAACTCTACTCGACCGCTTTTACAGGCACGGGAGCTTGGGCTTTTTGTTTATCGATAAGCATAGTCTTCATCATATTTTACAGAAACTTCGGTTGTAAGAGCAGCAACATCGGGTGAAATTCCGGGGAGTAGTGAATTCGAACTCCTTTGGCAACGACTGCTTGTTTCGTGAATTATGAAACTTGATTTACTCTCGGATAATTTTTTATGCATTCTCAGAGGATTCTTATCCTAAAAGTTTCCACCGCAGCGGTACAAGTCATACGAATCTTGATCTTTAGCATTCAAAGCATTGTAAAGTTTCTAGTTGATGTTGTAATTATGGAAAATCCATGATTGTAGGCATGCTCGAAGAGTATTAAACTCGATCCAAGCCCGTAAAGATTCGTCAATTATTTGTTGAAAATCTGTGATTTTCGTTCGAAGTAGATTGTCGTTTTTTTAAGGAGGAAAGAATTGATTAAGAATTTTGGAAACAAGATCATCCCATGTTAAAATTGAGTCGAGGAGGGTTCTTTCTCTAGCCAAATTCGGGCTGATCCTTCGACGAGAAAATGGAAGAAAAAAAAGATAAGCTTAATTGGACGTGCAGGGACGTCCGGTAATCTCATCCGTTGTGGAGGATCTTATTGAAATAACGGCTGTGAGCATGTGGTCTCTTTATTCTGTCAAAAAAAACTGGCTTGCTGTTTGAAACAAGATTGATCAAACATGCTTTAACTCAAAATTAGCTAGCTTTAAGGAATTACGATTGCATCCTCGTACCCCTCGGTGGGTGCTTGAAGCAATTCCGCCATAGTCTGGTTATCGGCCATTGGAACGAGGAGAGGATTATCAAAAGGTTCTTCTAAATTAAATGGTTCAACAACAGCCGGTGGGGCTTGTTGTTGATGGTTACGGTTACGGGTTTGAGAACGAGTGCGCATGCACAAAGTAGAAAAAAAAAATTAAACTAATTTTTTAAGTGTTTTTTTAACAATCTATTTTAATGGATAACGAGATAGACAACTTGAACCAAATAATCAAATTTACTTCACGGTAGCTCTTAAAAATTTTACTTCTTAAGGTGAGCCGTATTTCGTAAGTGACACAAATGACAAGTTTTTAAATCTTTGATTCTAGTTGGGAACATATTGATGGATAATACCTCAATTGAAGGTATTATTTGTTGGTGTCTTTTTAACAACTTTGTTTATTTTATTTTATTTTATTATTTTTTTATGGACATTTTTTGTATTTTGTATTTTGTATTTTTTTATTTTTTATTATTTTTATGATAATTATACTAATAAAAGAAAAGAAAATATTTTTTACTTTTTATATTTTTTATATTTTTTATTTTTGATTTACTTAAAAACGTAACTTTCGAAAATGAAAGGTTCTCCAAATCACGATTGACAAACTTCAAACGAAAGAATCTTAATCAGAATTCCCCGACAACGGCACCAAAAATTGGTTCGTAGAAAACCAACACACGTAATTATAAAATATAATATGAAATGAAATTCACAAACTATCCTAAAGGTAGTTAGAAAATTCACACGATAATATATAATAATATAATACGTATATTAACCGAGAAGTATGATTCCCGGGTCGTTATTCCCTAACGATTTGTGAAATTGAAACCACGTTTGTTGTTCGGACAATGATTTGAATTGGAAGCAAAAATTTATTTGATTATATACTTCTACAAATTAAAATAACCAAATGATAACAATTAAGTACGAAAACAAATAACGGGAAATTAAACTTTAATCAAAACGCAAAACGGGAACCCTAAATGGCAGTTAAAAACCCTAAATTTTCAAAATTAAACATAAAATGAATTTTTCACTTTTAATAGACTCTAATTGAATAAAAAGTAAGTTTAAAGAAAACTAGAATAAAAACGGAATTGAAATGATCTTAGAAACACGAAAAACGAGAACGGAGACGAATCCCGTTCTTTAAAAAATGAAATTTTGAAATTTTAACCTGACGGAAGCAAAACTAATTTTCCTTGAAACTTTACGATAAAAGAAAATTTTCTAAAAAAGAATTATATTTTTTATGATTTTTTAAAGTTTTTAATAAAAATAAATGTTTAAAAATACTTACTAATTCTAAAAATTCTAAAAAAATACAGAAAAATAGCTGACTAAAATAGATCCTAGGAAAAAGAAGCTTGATTACACAGCTTATCGAAAGAAAGCCGTGTAATAAACTTAAAACAGCTTATAAGCTTTAAAGGGAAAAATGTATATAAGTAATAGATGTTGTGAGGTTATAACGAAAAAGACCCCAGGGCACGATGGTAGTGAGTGTGTGTTGTGTTGCTATAAAAGGGTTGAGGGTGTTGAGGTCGGGGGTACGAGTCTTGCTCACCCCCGATTTCCACCTACCCCTTTTTTATTATTTTTGGAAAACTTATAAAAGCAAAGTTTTAGAAAAGCTGAAAATAAGCATTTTTAATAAAAAAAAACTTTTTACGAAAAACACTAAATAAGCTGTATAATAGCTGAAAAGCAAACAGTAAACACTTCACTTTATTTTTGGTTTTTTTTAGAAAACTTAAGTACTCAAAAAGCTGTAATAAGCTAAAAGTAGAGCTAAATAAGCAATATTTATCCTAAGACTAACCTAATAAGTCAATGTGGACAGAATTAAGCTCAAGAGACAAGCCATAAGCTGAAATTCACAAATAAGCATTTATAGAAAACTTTAAACCAAACAGTCCCTAAGGCAGACTTAAAGCTTAAAGTTCAACTAGCAAATAAGCTTTATTTGAAAATTGGAAAACATCTTTTTATGAAAGCCTGGCTTAAATGCTATAAGAAAAAGCTATTTGAAAAGATTTTTGAAAACTAGAACTTATAGAAGTAAGATTATGGAAACAAACAGAATAGACAGCTTATGCTGGCTATATTTTTTTTAAAACTTTGAAATGACAAATGCTTAGTTTGAGAGCTAAAAACTGAATTATCTAGAGAGTCTTTAATAAAATGACTTTGAAAACAGATAAACTCTGGACTTAAAACTATAGAATGCATTATTATTAAATACTAACAACAAAAAGCTAAAAACTATTTTAACTCTCTAAAAATTAAGCTAGAAAATGGAAGTTTGTCTATTATAACTGCTGATGCAGTTGACATGCATATAGACCAAAACTAAAAACCTTCAATGCAGACCTATTTTAAATGACTTCTACCCTCTTTTAACTCAAGCCTAGATGCAAATTAAGCAATCACAAAAGCTAGAACTGAATTGAGCTATTAATGCAAAAGAAACTAGACAGATTTGAGCTTTTATGATACTAACTATTGAAAACTTAACTAACACAAATCTAACTTATAAAAATAGCTTAAACTAACCTAAATTTAAGATTTAAAATAAACATAAAATACCAAAAAGCCAAAAACAGCACAACTGCTGTTGACCCAAACACCCCTTTAACCAACTCAGAATCCATTTAAACTTGAGAATAAGAGATCTAGTGATTACAACTTAGAAACCAGATATCAAATAACTTGTAGCAACCACAATGAACATAAGTGAATAAGCCAATAAGCCAGAATTAACAAACTATAAGCTATGCTACTAATATTTTGATTATGACAGATTTAAGATGCAATATAAGCAAAACTAAGATCTATACTACCAACTATGAAAACAAATGATTAAACTCACTTAATAAACATAATAAGAAAAGATTAAGCACACATAAGCTAATTATAAGCAGAATAAGCAACTATTAAGCTAGATATTTAAGACAGAAATAGAAATGAGGGACTTACAATTGCCTTAGCTAAACAAAGGCTATAAAAGGCTCTAATGAGCTGTCTACAAGCTCCAGCTTATCCAAGGATAAGCTGGTAGGGTCCCATAAGCTCTTCCAGATTTAGCTTATCATCCATAAGTCCAATAATCCAAAGCAAAGGTTTATTATCTGATTTTAAGAGTTTAAGTGAATTAGGTGGCTTATTTGAGCTCAATTTGAGCTTAGAGACTCAAAGAGCTTGTATGAGCTTATTAGGAGCTTATCAAACAGTAACCAAAAGCATTTGAGATAATAGAAGCTTATAAGTAAAAAACAGGTAGTGAAAACTAAAATCCTTATTTTATTAATGCTTAAAACAGATTACACAACTTGAAAATTGAAATTACAAGAGCTTAAAAAGAAAATTACATTTTAAATGAAAAGTTACATAAGCTTCTTAAAACTAAAAAAATGCAGGAAAAGAAGATATCATCTGTGTGAGTGAGGGGGTCTTTATATAGCACTTGAAAGAAGCTTCTAGGTGTCTAGTCTGTTACACGCTCCATTTCATCCTATCCCTTCCTTCCTTTCAATCATTGGAAGTGTATCTTAAGCCGTTGGATCAACTTGATGATCACACGGATTGCCAGCGTGGCAATCCGTGATGTGACACTTTGTGTTTCTTTTGCAAGTGACTTAGTGTAAAAATCCCATTCCTTGTGTGCTTCTTCAATCCAACGTGTCATTCCTTTGTGTGGGTTTTAACCAATGAGAGCGCTTGGTGATGTAATACTCTGCCAGCTTGTACTTAATCCCTTGAATTGTCTCTCCACGAGGCCAATTTTGATTTGCCCTTTGGTTTTAACTCAGGGTTAAACGAAGGAGACGGTGAACAGTAGTAACAACCTTTCGCGCGTAAAAACTTGTATAAAAGGGGGTGTTTGACTTTTCTTTTGACCCGGGTTTTATTTTGACTTCGGGCTTATAAAGAGTTTTGGGCTCGGGGTAAGGTTTTAGGCTCGGGCTTGGTTATATAAAAAGGTAACAGGTGTTAACACTTATAATAAAAAGAGTTAACACCGTTAGGGTTTAGGGGACCATTTTTGCAATTTGGTATATTTCAAGGGCTGTTTTAGGGATTTTGTCTTTTATATGGTTGACCAGGTTTGACTATTGATTGACTAGAGTTGACCATTTGATCTT
>BQNB010132957.1:0-18542 GCA_026074375.1 Tanacetum coccineum
TTGGTTTAACTAACGCACCTGCTGTGTTCATGGATCTCATGAACCGTGTGTGTAAACCATACTTGGATAAATTTGTGATATTATTCATTGATGATATTCGTATATACTCCTTTAATAAAAAAGAACACGCAGATCACCTGAGAATAATCTTGAAATTGCTCAAAAATGAGAAATTGTATGCCAAGTTCTCCAAGTGTGATTTCTGGATCAGTATCATGCAGTTTCTTGGGCACGTGATTGACAGTCAATGAATTCACGTTAACCCTGCCAAGATTGAAGCAGTTAAGAATTAGGCATCTCCTACCATACCCACAGAAGTACACCAATTCTTAGGACTTGTCGGTTACTATAGGAGATTTTTCAAAGATTTTTCGAAGATCGCAAAGTCTTTGACTAAATTAACCCAGAAAAACAAGAAGTATATCTTGGGAGAAGACCAAGAGTCAGCTTTCCATTTGCTAAAACAGAAACTTTGTAAAGCTCCAATCTTAACATTACCAGAAGGAAATGATGATTTGTCGTTTACTGTGATGCATCACATCAAGGTCTAGGAGCAGTATTAATGCAAAGAGAAAAAGTTATTGCATATGCATCCCGACAATTCAAGCCTCATGAAGAGAACTATACCACACATGACCTTGAATTAGGAGCAGTAGTGTTCGCTCTTAAAATTTGGAGACACTATCTATATGGCACAAAGTGTACTGTGTTCACTGATCATAAAATCCTTCAACATATCCTTGATCAAAAAGAGTTGAACATGAGACAACGTCGTTGGTTAGAATTGCTTGTAGATTACGATTGTGAGATTTGCTACCATCTTGGAAAGGCAAATGTTGTAGTAGATGCCTTAAGCCGGAAGGAACGAATCAAACCACTCCGAGTTAGAACATTAGTTAAGACTCTTCACCCAAAATTACCATCATAAATTCTTGAAGCCCAAACTGTGGCAATCAAATAAGAGAACATCAAAGCTGAGAACCTATGAGGAATGGACAAAGCATTTGAAGTACGTCCTGATGGAACCCGATGTATCAAGAATCGAGGTTGGTTACCACTTTTTGGTAATCTAAGGGACTTAATCATGCATGAATCGCATAAATAAAAGTATTCCATCCACCCAGGTTCTGACAAGATGTATCAGGATCTAAAGAAACTCTATTGGCGGCCTAACATGAAGGCAATCATCGCAGAATATGTTGGCAAGTGTTTGACATGCTCTAGAGTTAAAGTGGAATGTCAGAAGCCATTCGGCTTACTGATACAACTAGAGATTCCTACATGGAAATGGGAAAGAATAACGATAGACTTTGTTACAAAACTACCCAAAACAAACATCAAGCGTACATGACACAATTTGGGTCATTGTAGATCGCCTTACAAAATCAGCACATTTCATCCCTACTAGAGCAATACATAGTATGGAAACCCTTACAAGGTTATATATAAAGTAAATAGTCTCACATCATAGAGTGCAGATATCCATCATCTCGGATCGTGACAATCATTTCACAATTCTATATTCTTGTAGTCAATGCAGAATGCTTTGTGTTACTCAGTTAGATAATACATAAAAATCATCCTAAAACTGATAGACAAAGTGAAAGAACCATTCAAACACTCGAAGACATGCTTCGAGCTTGTGTCATAGATTTTGGAAAAGGTTGGGAGAGATACTTACCACTAGTAAAATTTTCTTACAATAACAGTTACCATGCCAGTATTAAGGCAACACCATTCGAGGCACTTTATGGTCGAAAGTGTAGATCACCTGTCTGCTGGGCCGAAGTTGGAGATGTCCAACTCACAGGACCAAAGATAATCCATGAAACCACCAAAAAGATAGTATAAATATGACAATGCTTGCAAGCTGCAAGATATCGGCAAAGGAGTTATGCCAACGTAAGACGAAAGCCTTTTGATTAATTCAAGGTTGGAGATCGTGTTATGTTAAAAGTTGTCACGCATCGAACATGGACATTCTAGTTCGAAAGCGAGGAAAGATTAACCCTCCATTACATTGGACCATTTTAATATCCCTTGATAAGTGGTCAGCTAGAGGCATACAAACTTGAGCTTCCTAAAGAACTCAGTAATGTCCACAGTACCTTCCACGTTTCTAATTTAAAGAAATGCCTATCTGACAAATCTCTCATCATTCCAATAAAAGAGCTTTGGTCAGCGATGACAAACCTCAACTTAGATGAAGAACCAGTAAAATTAATAGATCATTAAGTCAATCAACTAAAACAAAGTCGTATTCCCGATAGACAAAGTAAGATTGAACTTTAAAAGAGACCAAATTTATATGTGAACGCGAATTCAAATTCGTGCCAATATCTGCTCTTTTCAAACATCACTCCAACATCCAACTAAATCTCGGGACGAGATTTCTTTTAAGGTTGGGAGACTATAACAACCCACAATTTTCCTCTATGTAATTATCCATCTATTAAATTAGATGCAATTTTCATCAATGTAATATCTACTTATTAAATTAAGTACAACCATTTTCATCACGAGAATATTTTTGCTTTATTTCACCCATTATGTAACGTAACTTGCATAACCTACATAAACGATCACTGCATACCTACCTATGCCAATATCATCACGTATTATAAGCCAAAAACGTTATAAAAATGTTTAAGCAAAATGTTTTAATCATCGTTTAAAATATTTATCATACTGTTATCCTATTTAACTTACTGTAACCAAAACGATATATCAAAACCGAATTTTAAAGTAACGTTTATTAAAGAACCCTAATTATAAAAAATGGTTTTACAATATAAAGTGAATGTTCAAGCTTGCAAGGCATGTGTACAAGTGTACAATGCATAACTTTTGAATATTAATTCCCTCCAAAACCAATGTACAACTCCCTAAAGCTCAAAGTACAATTCGACGATGCATAAATTCAAATAAGCTCATTTTCCCTCCATTTTGCTTCTAGATTTCGTACAACCTTTTCAACATAAGTTACAAACACTTATAGCACAACATTTAAACATTTTCTTCCCTAATCCTAAAACCCTAGCTCGTTTAAAATCATAAATCTTAACCCGAAAACCTTAATGACCAGAAACATCCTAACTAGTTCTAAACTACGCTTAAACCAAGCAACCGACCTTCCACCACCATGATGCACCTACTTGCTAGCCACCTTCAGCACCTTGTCACCACCCTAGCACCCAAGCACCTCCATGAATCACCTACTAGTCACCTTGAGCTCTAAGAAAACCACCTAGCCACCTCCTTTGATTTTCAAACCATCACCACCTCCATACACCTCTCAACACCTCATCCTATCCTTCCTTGGTCACCACTCTACTATTACTTGGTCCCTACTCTACTCACCTTGGTCTCTACTCTAAGAAAACTTGCCTCACAAACCTTTCGAGCACCTAACTATGCTGAACATACAATACACATTCAAACTCACCTCAAAACTTCAACTAACCTAAAATCATGTCCCTAGCATGCCATGGAGAAGACTAAGAGAAGAAAGTATACAGCAAGTAGAAGCCAAGAACAGAAGAAAGAAGTCTCTTGAAGTCATCTTCTAAGTTTTCGAGTTGTTTTTTCCCATTTCAACCCATTTTCATCACTTCGTGTACTAGAAAGCCTTAATCTTCGTGTCAAATAAGCTCTAGGTGTGTTTTAAGACTTGTATGAAACTTTGATTTAGCACCTTTGATCAAGCTAAATCAATCAATTTGGTTTTCTAAGCCGGCACCAAACCTAATTCGCACCCTAAAACCCTAATAAACGCCCAATTTCCTTGTACTTAATCAAATAAAAGCTATAAATTGATTTTAATAAGCAATCCTAATAAGCCAACTTAACATTTTATAAGCTTGAAAACTAATCTTAAAACCTAAAACCCATCGGGTTAACTTTAACCAAATGAACCCTTTAGGATTTATTAAAGCTCAACAAGCACTTTTCATAAGTATAAGCTCGACAAGTTACTAAATTTAGCTTATAGTAATAAAGCCTATACCGAACAAAATTGATTTATAAAAAATATCAATATTATGGTTTTAGTGCGACTTAATTCGCGAAATAGTTTCATCAAAGGGTATATATTATACATTCTTGATACAAACATTTCTTACTCTGTTTCCATGTACACCATTGATAACAAAATAAAAAAAATCCAGAATCGCATGTAATTTACCTTCAACAGCAACTAGATTCTCTTCTACATCTGGATCATCTACAGCTTCATCCATAACCTGGATTTCAGGATCCACCACCTGAATTTCTACATCCAAAACTCGACACTCAATTAAATTTGTTTCTTTTAACCGACTAACATCCAGTTTTTTAACGAATTTATTGTGAATTATGATACACTCGATCAAAAAATCGATTAAACTTTGATCAAAATCAACGTTTGGATCAGCTAACGATCTGCTATGATGTTTTGATGTTTTAATCGAAGTGTTTACTTTCCGGTTTGATAATGGTTTATGGTGAAATTGGTATGATTTATGGTGGGACTGTGTGTGTCTTTCTTAGATCTGTAACTTTTTTTTGGGGGAAATGAAGGTGGGTGGGAATTTTATGTTTATATAATGGTCGATTTTGCCCTTGATGTGTAAATATGTGGTTTAATCATAGCCTTTGGATCAAAATGAAATGAATGGATGGGATGAGTTCAATGGGTCTATAGCAAATAAGGGGTCTAGAGGGATCTCATCTCATAATGTTGTTTGGTTCGTTAATTTTAAATTTTAGAAAATTTAAATTTTAAAGAATTTTAAATTTCAGAATTTAAAATACCTTCGCATGTTTGGTTGATAAAAATTCATAATATTTTGAAATCTATCATTATGTTTATTATTGCAACCTTTTTAGGGAGTGACGGATATGGGTGTCAAAAACCCTACCCGACCCCGAATAAGCCTATTCGGATCAGGTTGCTTAGGTAAAAAAAATTAATCGGGTCAACCCGAGTTAATCCGAATACTAAATAGGGTCGGTATCGGGTTGACCCGAACCCGAACGGACCCGACCAAATAATTAATTTAATTTTTTAATATAATTTTATAAATATTCTATTTAAACTAGTAAAAAAAGCATTTTTACATTTTACTCATATTCGGGCCGACTCGAACCCGAACGGACCCTACCCGAGTTGACCGGACCCGAATTGACACGAACCGACTAACCCGAATTCAAATAGCGTCAGGTTCGGGTATGGAAATTTTAACCTTGACTCGACTTTGACCCGATATAACAACCCGCAATTTTCATCAATGTAATATCCATCTATTATATATATACCACCATATTACAGGGAAAATTTTGTTTTATCTCATTATGCAACGTAACTTGCATCTCTAAAGTAAACGAGTTCACGCAACCTCTACCAATGCCATCTCTATCTATGTTTGCATAATATAAACATCCTAATATGTCAATTCTATATCTTAATATCATTTTACCAAGTACATTCTCCATTTAACGTACTTTTCAAAATGTTATTTCAAAACAAACATTAAACGTTAACGTTTATATCAAAACCCTAATTATATGTAATGTATACATATAAAATGAACGTGCAAGCCTTTAAAGCATGTGTACAAGTGTACAATGCACCATATTTGAATATCTTTTCCCTCCAAAACAATGTATAACTTTATAAAGATCAATGTACAAGTCAATATTGCAAGAAAGTCAAATTATGTCATTTTACCTCCTAAATCACTTGGGTTTCTTACCACCACTTTAGTACAAGGTACATGCACTTAATGCATGACTTTTAAACCTTAAACCTAAACACTAATTCATCCTAAACCCTAATCTAAAACCCTAAACCCTAACAACAAAACCCTAAACCCTAATTTCACTTTCAACCAAAAACTAAACCCTAAACCTAAAACTAAGCCCTAAACCTTAATCCTAAGCCCTAATCTTAATCCTAACACTAATACTAAACCTTAATCTATCCTAAACCCTAAACCCTAAACCGAACCCTAAACTAACCCGATACCCATTTTCACCCATTTTTACCCATTTTTAAACCAAGCACCCATCCAAGCACCTCCATGACCTCACCTTTATGTCACCAAGCAGCCTAGCAAGCACCTCCATCACCTCATTGCTAATATACTTGGCCACCAAGGTGGTTTGTCAACTCCTTGTCTCCATATCCTAGTTGTGGCCTCCAAACCCCCCTCTACATCTTATATCTAGTTTCTAGCTTGTAATACTCACCCTCCTAGCCCTCAATACTCACTACTCTAGCCCTGGATATCTTACACCAAGTAAACTTGGGCATTAAGGGTCTTTTCCCCCTATAAATACACGAACCAGGCAACCCTTTCAAATCATCCCTCAAAACTCATCTCACACACTCAAATGGAGTTCTAACCATTCCCTAGCAGCAATAGAAGATCAATAGAAGTCCCTAAGCTCAGAATAGAAGCCAAAAATCAAGAAAAACAAGCCCTTGAAGTCGTTACTTGGAGTACGAGTCATAAAAACCTATTTTGACCCATTTTAGCTCTAGTAAGCCTAAGATCTTGTTCCAGAAGCTTATATTCTATATTAGAATGTTCATAATACTCTTAAGAGAAACTCTTGTTTGAAGCTTGAATCCTTAAACCATGTGTTTTTTATTATAAACCCTAAAAAATGACTGGTTTTTGATTTTCTAGCTAACGAATCCTTTTTCTAACTTTTGTTATGTTAGAAATATTATTTAGCTTATTCTAATAAGCCTATAACCTCATATTATCATTTGGTATCTTAAATAAGCTTGCATGCTTTTGGACTTGTTTTGCAATATTTCCATGCATAGGGTATATATCGCAAAATTTCTGATATTTGTAACTAAAGGGCATAAAAATGTCATTGTTCTAAAGGTTAACTATAAGGACCGATTTTGCATGTGTCAAAGTTTAAGGTGTGAATTATATATACTTTAGATAATAAAGGACTAAGTTGTAAAGCTTATAACCAAGGGTATATATTGCCAATTTTACAAACTTAAAAATATAAAATATAATATTTTTATATAAATTATAAAAATATATATTAATATTATAAAACTTGATTTTATTAAAACCCAACACATTTATCGTTATTAATCATAAATGAACGCATTATTTCGTTATATATTTAACATAATTTATCATCAACTAATTTAAAGAAACTTAAAATCTTATCGTATCACGTTACTAGGGAATTTCATATGATGGGTTTTCATTTGAGTTTTTGTTTTGACGAGTTTGTTGGGTTTACGATTTAAAGTGCCTGGCTCCTCAAACGATACTACATGGCCTCTGGATTATGATAGCCCGAACAGTGATACAATATTTCCATAATTTAATAAATCAAAGATATACGTTAAACTTTATGAAAAGTTTTGATACATTCAAATATCACATCTAAAGACTTGACATATCACCTCAGGTTGCTGACGAAGTCGTTACTTTCACTTGATATACTTTTGCCATCAATCAGATTTCCCTATACTGTTAAGGTGAGTTCATAGCCTCACTTTTAAATCTTCTATTTCATAAACCCGTGAGGGGGATACATGCTTTAACCATGGATATAAGAGTTTCTAAATGTTTGCTATCATGATATATATTGCATCTGTTGTCTAAGTCCCTTTATGCCAAAAGACCCCCACCATCATGGACCATTAATCACTTACGAGTGAACGTGAATATTGTGAATAGGCTGTTGGAGTTTGACGAATCCCGTTTGTGTAGCGGATCGGTTAACCAAACGCACTTATTTGAAACTCATGGGTATATGGCAATTAACTACAAGGGGGCCATTATCTTTATAATATAATCATTATTGAATATATTACACTTGTCAGTTTGTTTGCCATGAGCTTAGACTCAATAATACTTGTTTTTCATACTAATTGTACTCATTGCATGATTACCCACTTATGGGTGTATAATAAACATAACCCCCACTCTTTTGATTGACTTGTATTCACACTATTTTATTATAAACCTATGAATTTCATAACCATTGTGTTGGACCTTTTTAGCACTTTTATCTCAAGTTAACTGACATTCTTATGGCACGGACTTGAAGATGGCTAAACTGTTATCATTCAAACTTTATGTTTTCATGTAAGATTTTTGGGACCTCTGTTTGTAAAAACTCTAATGAAATAATGAATGATAACTTATCTTTTAAAAAATGTCTATTTGAGTCGTTTTCTTGATTATGACTGTTTACTATGATATTATACCCAGATTAGCTTCGGTGGGTCGGGGCGGGGGGGGATGCTATATGTCAAAAATTGGGGTGTTATACAAGCCATCATTGCTTGATAGCCTGGTGCTTAATATAATCAACCTTTTTAGCGATGGTGCTGCCCTATTATGTTTAGAAACATGGTCTAAAACTTTAGTCTTTGGTTTCTAAACCTAACAAGCTGAGGCCTTAACAACATTAATATTATTTCCCTAAACAACATTAACTACTGCTTTTAGCCTAGCAGTATTAACATTTTTACCCCTAACAGTATTAACCCTTTGATTAATATTGCTGTTTTTAAATGCTGTGTTATTATTAATGGGCCTCTTAACAGTTGAATGTGCTGTTTTAGAAAGATATGACATTGGTCTAGCAGCATTCACTGTTGTTTTTTAGTGAGCAATATTAACTTGTCTAGCAGTATTAACCAATACTGCTATTTTTGAAATATTTTGTCTAGCAGTATTAATAGATACTAAGCCAGACTTCATTAGTACTGCTCTTGGAACCATGTTCTTTTTAGCATAGGGGTGAGTCTTTTTAGCAAAATTTTAATGATTCACCCTTTGAGCATTGTTCCAAACAGGTTTTACCATCCTTTTATTTTGAAACTGTTTTTGATGGTAAATGCAATCAACTTGCAAATGATCAAAGCTTCCACACACACATAACATGCCTTATTAAACATCTTAAAATTGCTTCCTAGTCTTTAAGACATCATATTGTTCCAATTTCTTTGATTGTCTCTTGGACTGTGAGTGTTTTGCCTATGTTTCTCAGCTTGTTTAATAGTTTACCTAGCAGTTTTATCTTGTTGCTTAGGTCTTTGACAAACTCTATCTTAGCAATACTTGGCTTAAATATTTTCTTTTCAGTTTTAAGTTGAGACACATTTTCTTCCTCACTATCTGACACCCATTCTTCAATAATTAGGGCATCATCATTCTTCCTAACTATCTTAGACACTTCTTCCTTAGACTTTCTATTTTCAACTACAGGCTTATTAACAAACTCATCTAAACCAGTAAAAGACAATCGTGTTAGAGGCATGAAATCTTCCGGTGTAGGGAGGTGGAACTGCATTATATTTTTCATAGCCTAAACCTTTCTTGCAATTATCAACAATCTAACACTCTATGAGCTTGTTTACACTTTCAGATGCATTTTCAAATTTATCTACATTAAATTGAATGCTATCTTTTTCTTTTTGAAAATTTTCAAGCTTCTTCATAAGCTCACTAATGTATTTCTTCCTACTTGAATATAATTTTAACCATTAATGTGTTCTACATAAACAGGGACTCATTTCTTTTTCTTTTTTATAAATTCTTGTTTTCTTCACTGTTTCTAAACCTGTTTATACCTAAAACCATTAAACTAGATTTCTCTAAATCTCTTAATAGTTGATCATTTTGAGATTTAAGTAATTTAACAGTTTCTATACAATATTTTGAACAATTTGAATCATTGGATACCTTTGAGTTAGAATTTGAAGATGAGTAAGCCATGAGTGCATAATTAGGCCCTTCTCTCTACCTGATCACTCTAGTCATATCCACTAAGACCATCACATGACACCAAAGCTATAGAAGTAGATGTTTCTACAGGCACACTCCTTGTTGATCCCACTTGAGTAGATCTTGAATTCCTTAGCTTGTATAAGGTTTAGTTATGCTAGATAAATCCAACACAACTATGATAGAAACTTTGTAAAATATATCAAAGATTATACAAAATCTAATCTTTGATCAATAAGAAGAATATGCAATAGAACAGTAATTCTAATGTACAAACAGATAACAAACAAGTTCAATATATTAAATGAATACTCTAACTAGTATTAGGGTTACAAAACCTTGAAGCTATAACGATATCAAAACAAAAGATATCAAACTCTATGCCTAGGGGACCTCCTTTTATACACCAAGGAGTCCTAGTTTACAATATATTTCTAAGACTTAGAATATTCTCTTTGATTATTTATAAATAACTAGATTACTTATCACGTAAGTTAATATTGTTATCCAATCAATCTTTATAATTTTTGTCTTTATCCATTCTCTGACAGTAGAAACTCTTTTAGCAGTCTTAATCTTTAAGCAGTTATAACTTTTGTACTAGCAGCATTAACTTAGCACCAGCAGTAGTAACTTATACACCAGCAGTACTAACTTTATACTAAGTACTAGCTTTATACTAGCAGTACTAATATATACTAGCAGTACTAATATATACTAGCAGTAAAATGTGAATACAGTACTAACTTTATATTGTAAGCACTAACTACTTAGCATATTTCTTCATTAAGTTAATAAACATTCATAACTTTTGAATTAGCAGCAGTAACACAAACCTTATAAGCAGTAACTTCAAGAAGGCTTTTAATCCTAACAATCCTCCCCTAAACTTGATATTCTTTTCTAAAATCATCAAGTTTCATTCAAAGCTTCATAATCACCAGGAGGATGCTTCCAAACACTTCATTTAGGTACATAGCCTTCCTTAAGCTGTTTCTTGACCAATCTAAAAAGCTCAAATGCCATTTCATACTCATAATCAACTTGAAGCTTTACATTATTGAACATCTGATGTAGTATGTGATTTGTAAGTAGATACATCTTCTCAACCAATAGATAAAATAGCATGTTTTGCATTGTTACACAATGAACTCCACAAGAATCATAAAGCTTCCAGTTTAGCACTTTAACTAATCCTTGTTGATTCTTTCATACATTATCTTCAACATGATGTTCAAAACATGGTTTCAAATAAGAGTAAGAATTATCCAACGTAATTCATGGCTCTGTTTTTAAATCTTGCTTTGACTATACTTCCAAAAGAACTTCCAAGTTTCTCTGTCAAAGTTTTAAGCATTCTTTCCAAAAAGTTAAATACATTGAGAATTTCCATCTGCTCTGAAATTATTCTGAAAATAACTTTTCTTTACTTCTTTGTAGTCTTTATTTTTTCTTATTTTTTTTTTTGTAGTCAATATGGTTGGAGATTTAGAGATAAAGGTATATCATCTAGTGACATCATCTCCAATCATCTGGAAATATTTCAAAACATTTCTTAAGCTCTTCAGATTTCTCTTGTCTTCTTCCAACTTTTGCTTTTTAGAGCTTTCTTATTCTAGCTCTTTTCCTGCTCTCTTTAAACTGCTCTCATATGCTATTTCTGCTTCTACCGTCTTATAACTCTCTTCCACCAGCTCAGTTCTGTAGTCAACAAAGGTATTCACCCTATTCATTGCTTTGTAAAATAATTCTTGAATATAGCATGGACTGTTCTTCAAAATTTGGGCTTCCGATCCTCCATGTTTTTAAGATAAGTTACACATGATTACTCCTTTGTTGAGCTCTTGTTAGTTGGTTTGTTCCTCTTTTCTCATGATCTTTTGCATGTAAGTATTCTTCTTTTCTCCAAGAGTTGTTGGAATAATTTAGCCCTTTCTTCAATGGTCAACTCTTCTTGTTCTCTTACTTGTAATCTTTCAGCCAATAAATGATCAGCCTCAATCTTAGCTTGAATATTATCTCATTCTTCAGTTAAGACAACATTGGCTTCATCTTCTCTTTATCTTACAAGCTTATCTTCTTCCTCTAATTCAGCTTGCATTTGAGCTTGAAGTCTTTGAGTAACGTCCTTATCATGCTTAATTTGATCTTTTCTCTTTGTTGGTTTCTAAGGCCTCTTCCATGAAGCTGTTCACTTTATCGTTTGATGTAGTTGTAAGGTCTTTTTCTTGTTGTAGATTTCACTTGCTTCTTCCTACACAACCCCTTTGACTTTAGGTTTTGCACTTCTAATCTCTATTAAAGTCTGAGCAATAGTCAAATCATCAGCAATTGTAGTTTTAGTTGGACTGGCAGTACTAATATCAACACTAGCAGTAGTAACTACTTCACCAGCAGTAGTAACTGGATCAACAGTAATAACTTCCTTTTCAGCCACATTAATCTATTTTTCAGCCATATCTTGTCCTATAACACTTTCTTCAATCATCAAGAACAACCTGTATCAAACATTAGATCATCACCATACCTCCCCTGAGTTTTATCAACTAATGTAATCTCTACATCTTTATCAATGTCATTAATTTTCCTCCCCTGTTTAGATGCATCCTCCTGATCACCTAAACTAGCTTCATCATAGGAAATCACTCTTGCAGATCTACCAACCTTGTATAATCTTTTGAGCTTGTGAGTTCTTGACCCTCCTTTCTTCTCTAACTTCTTGACTCTCAATTTCAAACTTGTAATCTCCTGAGCTTGAGCAGTCTTTGTGTTCTCAAGTCAAGAACTCTTTGTTGTAAAGTTCTACACAATGCCATCATTCCTTAAGTTTCAGTTTCGGGACATTGATCCCCCCCCCCGCCTTTCCCCGCACCACTGCCCGGTCGACTCTTGAAAAAAGGAAACAATGTAGTTACATCTGTGAAGCAGTGGATCATGTAGAAGTTTCGGATTACATTTCACAGAAAAATCTTAAGTTCTGAGCATGATGACGAAGTAGAAAGCTGTGTGGTGACTCCTCCATGGTTTCTTTGCAGCAGCGATAGGCGTCTGCCACTTATCCTAAACGTAGTTCTTGTAGTTGGCGACATGATGTGTGTATAATTAAGTATAGCGGATTAGGTCTTATTGCTGTTCTAACCCCCTATCCTTCTGGCTCTATAAAGCTGATTTGCTAACAGAGATACAGTACGCCAAGTCTAAACCAAAAAAAATTAGTGGCAGCCCTACCAAATGTCACTCCATCTCCTTATTGACAGCCTCATCTGCAACATTATCACTAGGAACACTAGACTGAGGTACCTGAGTGTCCTTTCTCTTTGGCCTTCTTGATCTTTGATTCTTTTGAGGTTGAGATGTTTTGTATGGAGCTTCCCTTTTGCAATACTTTTGAATAATAGTGGCGTTTGTGTTCGGGGGAATCAGATAGCTTTCTGAACTTTACCCACCGTCTTCTTGTTCTTGTACATTCAATTGGTTTGGTTATAAATGGTGTTTCCTTTTCTTGAAATAACCTTTTCCAACCTTCTCATATTCTCACAACTTATTTCTTAGTGTGAGAGGGTGCAATGTAAATTCTCTTGTGAGTAGGCATCCCTTCAAGTTGTTGATTCACAACACTTGTACAAACCTTGGATACATCAAAAAATTTCCAGACACATTATCCTAGTTCTTCACCATACTTTCAAATATGTACTTTGAAAAGAGAAACTTCTGGTTTGTAGCTAAACAAATAATTACAGATGCCATAATGCTACTAAACTCATTCTATGCAGTAGTCTTAGAACCTAGGTATTGTAAAACAGTATGAATAAAAAATTTCCATTGTGGGGAAAAGAATGTCTTATAGAAAGTAAGCTTCTGAAGAAAGTGTCTCATTACCCAATCAGGTGTATAATGTTTCAATTCATAGTAGCATTGGGTAGACAATCAACACTTCGTTCTTCTATTAAAGATCTCTTTTACCAATCAAAATCTAGTAATGATGTCTTCTTTCCTCATCCACTTAAGGCTTGTAACTGTATTCCCCTTGTTAGTTTTTCACTTGGACAGTAGCCCGGAATTGTTTTCTAGTTTGAAACGAAGTATATATTGGTAGGGATTAACGGTTTAGAGAATACTTATATGGCGTGTGCAATTAAGAAATCCTAATCTGTTCAAAACACCTTCTCTTTATGCGGGTTTAGCTAAAAACGAGACCATGTTATGAGTATCAGAAAACTTTAGGGTCATCATTTGTGCTGGGTTTTGATGATGAATGATGAAATTGAGTAAGGGTTTGTGATTAGAGAGTACATGAGTGCATGAAATCGTATTATTTTAAATGAATGATTAAAACCCTAATTGAAGTATTTTATGAAAATAACATTGGTATGGCGGTTTAATTACACATACCTTTTACCTTTTAAAAACGAGCTAAATAACCAAAAACGGACTTAAATGCAACTATATGCTTTGCTTTTGCTAATTGTGTTGTGCAAGGAACCAGTTATCTAAGAAAGGACGAAAAAACGAGCCAAAAAGCCAAAACCAGACCACGGAATGGAAAAGCGTGGAAATGCGACACTGTAAAGTCAAGCCTCAAGTGTCAAAAGTAACCCAAGTCAACCCCGACAAATTCCAGAAAAGTCAACAAGTGAAGAAAAATAAGTTTAGGGACTTAAATTGCAAATCCCTAAACTTATTTAAAGAGGGAAAAGAAGAAAATGAAGAGGAAGGGCAAAATGCCAAATACCCAAAAGATCTTATCCAACAAGGGTAAGTTGCCAAATAGCCAAGTTATACACCACAAGAACTTATGGTGTAATAACTTATATAACCCTTGGGGGGCAAACCTGCCAACACCCCAAACTTTTAACAACCACAAGGACGTGTACTGCAAACAACCATACCACCTGGTAGGAAGCGTCTAACCTTCAAACCACAACCCTCACCCCATATTTAACTACTGTACATCTCTTTTTTTCATTGTTTCCCGCCAACATCTTACCCCACCTCTGCCCTCCCCCCTTATTGAATATGTTCATAAACCGTCAAAAACATCACCACCAGCTTACCCCACCCCCCACATGGGCTCATTGCCACTATGGCAATCCCATGGTTTACCATTGGCTACACGAAATCAAGGGTTTTGATTAAATAGATTGGAGACCAAGAAAAAAAAGGCTTGGATTGCTTTTGTGTTTTCCTCTCACATCACAAACACAGCTTGAAGACACCCTTGGCAGCATATAAAAAAGAGAGGAGATATGAACAAAAAAAAAGTTAGTTAACTAGGTGTAGGGAGTAGATTTAGTCCTTATGTTAAAAATGTCTTTTTAATACTGTTTTTTGTTAACCTTGTAATCTTTTAAATGTTTAATGAATTTTTAAGTTTAATATAAAAAAAATTGTTTTGGTTACTATTCATCAGCTTATTTTTCAGCTTATTGTTGTTCTTTATGTATTTTTAAAAGCTTTGTACTCTTTTGATATTAATCCAAGTTCAAGGTTTCTTTTAAAAATAAAAAAAATTTCCTTGTGTTATGAAGAGTAAATCACCTTGTCCAGTGTGGAAATCCGCTGGTTAAAGCTTATTGGGGTACAAAGCCATGTATTGGAAGGGTTTTTTGGGTTCCAATAAGCTACCAAGAAGCTTAATAAAGCTTCTTTTAACTTACACTAAAGCTCGGGACCAAAGGTTTTAATTTTTAAATCTTTAAGCTAAAATCCACTGTAGCATTGCTTATTCATTATTCATATGCTAATATTTGCTTATTTTCTGTTTCTTTCTGCTTAATTATGCTTATTTTGTCTTTTATATGCTTGTGTGATCTTAGAATGTTGATACTTTAGCCTATTTCAAGATTAACTGTGTAAATGGATTTTTAAGGGAGTGTTTGGGTTAAGTATAAAAACGGGTCAAAACAAGGAAGTCATGGGTTGGTGTCATGTTAGTTAACTTTAGCTTAAGTATTAAGTTGTTGAGTTCTGTTTTTAAAAGGTTTTTAAGTTTAAAAATGTTTTACAAGGTTTTCTAAGTCACCATTTGAAACTGTTGGTTTAAAAAAAAAGAGATACAATGGCTTATTTGGATAAGCCATTGTCAACTTGAGTTGGGGTTTAAAAAGTGTGTCATTGTGTGTCTAAACAAGCTCTCAAAAACACCTTGAGTCATTTGACTTGTTGAGTCAAAACTGCCAAAAAGTTAAGTGTCATTTTTTTTTTCAAAGGAAAAAGCCCTTTTTCATTCTCCAAATTCAGCAGGTAATTTAGTGTTTTGGATTCTAAAAAAGTGTGCACAAGTTCATTACTTGGTGTTCTTAATCTGTTTTAACTTAGCTTTTTTATTTGAGCTTATTTGACAGCTTATTGAAAGCTGTCAATATTAGTCTATTTTTTTGATAAAGTGCCCTGGTGCTAGGGGCCTAATTTTAAGCATCCTTTTCTAGCTTTTTAGTGAACCTTAGCCTTAGCTTTTGGCTTATCTTAACAACCAATACGCTCTTAGATAAGTCCCTTTAGTTTTAGACCTTAAAAAGCCCTTTTAGTTGCTTTTTTTTAAGCCTAGTTTGTGTCCCTAGGCCTAAATTTACACCAACAGTACTAACTCCCAAGTTAGTACTGTTGTGGGTATTAAGCCACTTTTTGGCTTATTGAGCTTATTCCATGAGCTTATTTGTGTTCCTAATAGCTTATTAGGTTAGTGTGTTAAGTTGTTTTTCTCATTTTCCCATTTTCTTGCTTATTTAGTGTTAATAGTTAAGCCACTTTTTGCCCTTAAGCTAAATTTAAGTTTCTGTCTAGTGTAGCTTTTCTAGCTTATTTAGTTATAGATTTTAGTCATTAGTGCTTATTTAGGATAAGTTAGTTAATTCATTAAGCTTGTTAGTCCAACCTTTAGCTTATTTGTCCAAACAGTTAAAGAGACTTAGCCATTTTGCCTTAAAAGCTTAGTTAAGCTTCTGTCCATTTTTAAAAGCTCTTTTTAAGCTTATTTATAAGCTTTCACAAAAAGTTGTAATTTTATAAATTGTTAAGCTCATTAAGCTTAACAACTTTGGTTCACAAAGTTTTTCATAAAAAAAAAGAGAGGAGACAAGGGGTGACCCGGGTGAGCAAGACTCGAACCGGGCTCTTACCTGTACACCTCCCCATTTATAACACAAGACTTACCGTTGCGCCCTTGGGACTTTTTCATTAAAGTCCCAAGTGGTTAGATATATAAGGGTATTTTCACCCTTATAAGCTATAAGCTGTTCTAGCTTATTTTCGGGCTTATTTATAAGCCAATTTTTGGTTTCTTATTTTTCGTAGGTTAGTTATAGTGTCTAGTATTTTAGGTAATTTTTTCAGAATTTTTAAAAGTCGTTTAGTATTTTTTATAATTTAATTTAGTTAAAAGTTTAAAAAATTCATAAAAAATATAAAAATTGTCAGAAAAATATTTTTCTTTTTTAGAAAATTTTCTTTAGTCATATATTTTGTAGGAAAATGGCTAAAAAATTTTCGTTAATTTAGGGTCATTTTTGTACTTTTAGATTTTACAAGATCGGGGCTCGGGTCGATTTTTGTCTTGACTCGTTTTTGGGGTCAAACGACCTCGTTATCTGTCTAGTCTTTTTCATTCTTCGTTTATTAGTCCTTAGAGTAGTTTAGAAGCAAAAAATTTCTCGTAGGGTTAATTTTGAAGATTTAGGGTTTTTGACTTTGTTCGGGATTCGTGCTTTGTTTTCTAGCTTAATTTCATAATTTTTAGGTTTTTCTTAAACGTTTTTGTTTGTTATTGTTTAATTTAGCTTTCCACACTCTCAAATCGTTGATCTCTTTCAAACTCCAATCTTTCGACTGTATCGATTTTCCAGCACAGCCTCGTTGGGGATTAACGACCCGGGAAAATTCTATACTGCTCCCGGTTATATTGATTGTTGTTGCTTTTTTTTAGACTTATATATATTTTATATTTTATTATATATTATATATATAGTTTAATTAATAAATTTTAACAAATCAATTTTTGGCGTCGCTGCCGGGGAGGTCTGTCAATTTTTGGCGCCGCTGCCGGAGAGGCCGTGAGACGATTATCGAGTTAAAGTTTGTCGTGCCTTGAAGACCCTTCCTTGTGAAGTTATTTTCTCTATAAAAATATAAAAATACAAAAATATTTTTTATTTTCTTTTATTAGTATATAAAAACAAGAAAAATCAAAAAAATATAATAAAAAAAATAAAAACATTGTCCTAAATAAAGATAAACAATTCATCATCAATATAATGCTTTCCACTGAAGCATTATCATAATAAGTTCCCGAACCAAAGACCAAAAACTTGCCTTTTGTGTCACTTGCGAGGTACGACTCACCTTTAATTGATTAACAAACTATAAAAGGGGTATACGGAGGGTTATTCTGAGGAACTACGACCCGAAAGGAGAAGGTTTTTAATAGCTTCGCGCTTTCCCGCTCCTTCGCTCCTTTGTGTGTTTTTCTTTTAAAGAGCTACCGTGAAGCTTGTTGATTAATTGGTTTAAGTTGTCTTATCTCATTTTATCCTTTAATAAAAATGAATTTTTTAAAAAACCTAAAAAACCAAAAATAATCTTCTTTTTCTTCTTATCCATTTAATTCTTTTCTTAACCCTCTATATTGTTTAATTCTTATGGCGTCATTCGAATATCGTTTAAATCCCCTTTATGCGATTAAAGAATGCTCGTCTTGTGGAGCTTTATACACTTCAGACTATTGTTGTTCTAAAGGGGGTCTTGAAGACAAGATTCTTGTTCCTAAAACACCCAACTCGTCTCAACGAC
>BQNB010132958.1:0-18542 GCA_026074375.1 Tanacetum coccineum
CCAATTGAGCAAACATTTTCTGCCCCATATGATCCTAGGATCATATAAGAAGATCAAGCCAGCGAAGCTTTAAAGATTTGAAGCCCCGGGAACAAGATACAAGGCGTACGAGTAGAAACACTACTTGAAACGACCCATTTCCACCATTTTTGCTCCTTGAAGCTCAAACCCAGGTTTTGAATGTTTTACTTATGCCACTACACCCTTATAATGTTCATATGATCCTTAATAAGCTCTTGTTAAAGTTTCATAACTCAATTCATGGTCAATTTACATTTTGATCCAAAACCGTACGCCCGAAACCCTAATTTCGTGTTTTTCTTAAAACTCAATGTTATAATGGTTAAATGTTGTTATAATCTATCATAGCATGCTTAACAAATGTTAAATTAAGCTTGCATGGCAATTTGGACATGTTTTGTAATTATAATCCATGCAAGGGGTATATATCGTAACTTTCGGAAACTTATAACTAAAAGGACTAAAAATGTCATTTTATCAAAGTTATAACTATAGGGGTCTATTATGTCACTTTTCAAAGTTCAAGGTTTATTTGGTATATCTTTTAAAACTTAAAGGACCAAACTCGTAAAAGTGCAAACCCTAAGGGTATATTTTGCCACTTTTCAAACTTAAGGGTCTAAAATGTAACATTTTGAAAAAGTATAAAAACATGTTTAAAACCTTACAAGACATAACTTTAATTAATGCTTCTTGTGCTTAACATTTCCATATATTAATCAAAACGCTTAAAAATCAATTATATCATATCACAATACTAGGGATCTTCATATTAAGGGGTTTCATCTTGGTATTACATTCTGACTAAGTTGTTGGGTTTACGATTTAAAGTGCCCTAGCTCCTCAAACATTTACTCAATGACTTCTGAATTATGATGGCCCGAACGGTGATACAATGAATCCAAACTATTAAATCAAACTCATAACTCTTAAAACTACAGTTCTAGAGTACAATCTTCCTAAGAATCAACATATTTACTCAGGTTGCATGACGTGGCTATTTACTATAATTTTGCTATATTAACCTTCCTCGGTTAAGATTATGATAAGGTCGTCAGCTTTTATTTCAGAATATTTATTACAACTACCTACTAAGTGAGATTCATAGCCTCGCATTTTCAATCTTTTGAATGTTTTATAAACCCGCGAGGGGGATACATGCTCAATTGTTTTTAATATATACAAGTACTTAAAACCGATATTGTGAGATTCATAACCTCGCCTTTACTTATTTACATGTTTTATAAACCCGCGAGGGGGATACATGCTCAATTGTTTTTAATATATACAAGTACTTAAAACCGATATTGTGAAATTCATAACCTCGCCTTTACTTATTTACATGTTTTATAAACCCGCGAGGGGGATACATGTTTGTTTACAAACTCTTTTGTATACTCGTTTATCTTATAACAATGTGATTACTTTTCAAAGACTTAATGAGTTCATAATCTCACATGCTTTATAAACCTGTGATATCTACTGTAAACCATGAATGCAAGTGTTCTCTAAACTATATGCTACCCTGATATATTATTGCCTAAATACATGAAAGTATCTCTTAGGGTAATAACTCCTAATATCTCTTTGGGTAGTATCTCCCAATATCTCTTTGGGTAATATCTCCCAATATCTCTTTGGGTAATATCTCCCAATATCTCTTTGGATAGTAGATCGAAGTATCCCTTAGGGTAGTGACTCCTAATATATCTCCTGGTAAAGGTTCCCGGTTCTATTGAGTTTAAATATGTGATTCATAAGCTTAGGGCAATAATACTGTTTTCTATAATAATTATACTCATTGCAGTTATTACCACTTATGGGTGTATAACAACATAATTTCAACCATTTTATTATAAACCTATGAATTTCACTCAACCTTTGTGTTGACCCTTTTTATGCATGTTTATCTCAGGTAAATGAGCAACTTATGGCATGGTAGGTGGATGGACTCGACGATGGCTATACTTGTTATCATTCACATTTTATGTTTCTAGATTTTGGGACCTGCCTTTGTAAAACTCTGATTTGAAATGAATGATAACGTATCTTTTGAACAACGTCTCTTTTGGGTCGTTTTCTATGATTATGATTGTTGTACCCATGAAGTAATACCCCAGATTAGCTTCCGCTGCTATATTGTAAAAATGGGGGTGTTATAGATTGGTATCAGCGCCATGGTTATAGAGAACAAGGTCAAAACCTTAACTATAACCACATTTCTTTTCTAGCCATCAAAGTCCTCCATGCCACTACATTCCGGATCAGTATGTAAAGATACATAACTATTATACTATATTTACCATAAAATAACTTTGGTTTTTGCAACTAGGTTGTTAACAGAACGATATCTTCTCCCAACCGCTCTACTTCCGATATTTAGGGCACTCTTTCCTCTATTAATATTCTTAACTATTCTTCGGTCTCATCAGATTATTTCCAAGCTTCATTGGGAAGCAATTCTTTTAAACTTCGTCGGAAAAACTCTAACGATATATGATTCCACGGTGTTATCATCTTTTCAATGAATCCTTGTTTGAAGGACGTACAAGCATTTTTTGCTAAGGAAATTCCTATTTCTTCACCAGATTCCTATTACTTCCTCCAGCTATTTTGACTCCATCTCCGTATTACCACCATCTATTACTATTTAATCATCGATATTTCTTTATTCTGAAGACTATTACCACCTATGAAACGAATTCCGTTTCCCATCTTCTTCCTATCTTTGTTATCTAATTCATCTCGGAATCAATCCCGTAATTTGGTATCACCATTCTTCCTCAGTTTATACTACTACCCACCTCAAATATTTGAAATAGGAAAAATGTTCACATTAAGTTGTATCTGAAAAATGTATGAGGTAACAATCAGGAAGATATCTTGAATTTTTAGATGAACTCCATCTTTACCTGCATGTGAGAATGGTAAGAAGAAAGCACTAATGGTAACGGATAAAGACCGAACTCAAGAAAATCCGTACTCAGTCTTCATAAAGGAAACGGTTAGGGCAACAAGGATAAGATTGCCTTTGCTCACTACTATATTTCCAAATCTTGAAAAATCATGAGAAAATCAAGTCGTTACGCAATCAGATCAGGAGGATCTTTAGGATGGTCATCTACCGGCTAAGATTAACAAAAACTCTTAGAATTATTATAGCTTTTTCCCGCCATTGGGATGATGTGGTATATAATAAAAAGCTGTAAAATCTTGACTATGTACAGTAAGAAGGCAAGTTATTTATAAAGGCAATCCCGTTTCGTATCTTATTGTTTCCAACTTATCGCTTTTTCTTTTTCATCATTCTCCATCATTTAATCATTATCTCCGTCTTCATGATCATACCTTAAACCATAAGTGATTAAATTCAAAATAGCTTAAGCATTTTATGCATTCATATTTTTTTAAAGTATTACCTTTCAAAACTTGGGATGTCATTCTTACTAGCGTTATCTTTATGTTGATAGAATGCACCCAAAGGACGTCAACATCCGAAAAACACCAGCCTTAACTTTAGATGCCATCGTCAATGATTGCTGATTTTACTGCAGCCCTGGATGCGCTAACTGGCTGCATGGCATAATACGACAATTCCCAATAGGAACAAGGACCCAGAGAAATTCCGGTATTCAAAAAGAGGGAAACTACAAAGATTCATAATTTGTCAACTTTCTACTTCAATGGTACGGAAGGGTGTTGACCTCATCCGCTGGTTTGAACGTAATTAAATCATATATTTTCCTAGTAGCAAGTGTGCCGAGGAAGACAGAGTGACATTTGCTACTGGTACTTTAACTGATGATGCCTTGTCCTGGTGGAATGCATATGCCCAGCCTATGGAAATAGTGCAAGCTAATCAATATCACCATGGACTGAGTAATAAGGCTCTGGACGAACAAGTATTGTCCTCGAACTGAGATCAGGAAAATGGAAGATGAAATTTATGGTTTGACTGTAAATGGAAGTGATCTCAAGACTTATATTAGAAGATTCCAGGAATTAGCCGTTTTATGCCCGAATATGGTACCAAACACCGAGAAACTTATGGAAGCTTCCATCGGGGGACTGCTGCCAAAGCATTGAAGGAAACGTTACTGCTTCATAAACAACTACTCAGACTCTGGAAGAAGCCACCAACATAGCTCACAGACTAATGGACCAAATAATAAAGCGTAATTCTGTGCAAGAAACCAATAATCACAAATGAAAGTTTGATGATAGAAGGAACACCACCAACAACAACAACTATTCTAATAATCGTGACAAAGACAACTACCTCAATGTGCGCAACAACAATACCACTCCATCAAATACATCACAAAAGAATAATACCCAGATAACATAACAATAACAACGCAACAATGATTACCATCACCAGCAAAAGTAGAAGACAAAAACCTCGTTGTGAACTATCTCCATAAAATACATGGTAAACCTTCCTTTATGTTCAAGATGCACCCTACATTCACCACAGGAGTTTGCACTGTCAAGTGTAAACTTGCAACCAAGTGGGTCATCCTGGACAGAAACTGCAGAGACAAAAGATCAACCGTTGAAAACAACTCTGAGGATACTTAGGTTCGCCACCAGTTACATATGAAGGATCATCTGAAACCCACTTCATAAACCCCAAACACCAAGCTACAATCCTTGTCATTCATTATTTTATCTAGAATCCTACCCCAAGACACGTAGCATAAGTATCAATACTCTTAGAGTTTCGGTGATGTAAGATATGTAAAGTTATCCATGAAATAATAAAGTGATGATTCCGTTACATCTTGTTATCTGGTGATATCAAAATTCGACATTATTTGTCAATTCCATCGATTCTATTATGTTCAAACTCTGAATACTCTCCTCATACCTTTGCAACATAAATTATCATCCTTGATTATATGGGCGTCAGTACAATCAAAATCTCAGTATTATCTTTTTCTACACATTACCATATCGTGTTTTTATGCTTAGGTAAGACGATTTATGATCATCTTATTGAAATGAATTAGGTCACTTCTTCATTTGAATAAGGAAATTATAAATCTCCGAACTATGAATTTATAAATTCTCAGTTACAAGGAGTTGAACGCTTCTTTTTGTAAGTGACAAATTATAAATAAGTAGGCTTAAGTATATAACATACGTACAAACAAGTTTCTTTCAATCCGTTTGTACAAACAATCCCTTAATCATTTTCATTATTACCTTCAATATCTATTCATTTCCAAATCTGTATCTCACGTGATTAGCAACTCTCTTACAAATTCATAATCATTCTTTGACATCACTCATTCCATGATCTCCGTATTCTAAAATTTTCTGTTATATTCTGCAACATAATAACAAGGAAACACACAAAAATCTATACAATGTCAAATGATTTCAATACCACTAGGTATGAAAATTTTGACAAAGACTTGTGACCTTGATTAGCCTAACATAAAGATCAAATTCATGCCTAGTACCTACATCTATTCCTAAATAATATCACTACAACTTTCAACTAAATCTCGGGACGAGATTTCTGTAAGGGGTGGAGACTATAACAACCCAAGAATTTTCATCAAATACAAAACCTATTTTTCTATTATCACAATTGTACGGGGAAATTTTTTGCTTTATTACATTAGTTGTATTGTCAATATCTCAGTATGTCATGTAACTTACATAAACTAATAGTAGAACGAGCTTTACGAAAACTATCTATGGCCATCAATGTCTTCATTGTTGTCAACAAATACATAAAATTGTCAAGTCAATATCCTTAATATGCTATTATACAAAAGACATTATTTCATAATGTTACCATTTGCATCGTTATTATCAATAACGGCTTTAAAACGTTCCGTATGCCTCTAATACCTAAATTCATGAAATATTAACACTAAAGTGAATGCACAAACTCACCTTTAAGCATTATGTATAGTATTTATAACATCTCATTTGACATATAAACTCCCTCCAAGTCCAAGTACAAGTCCTTAAAAAGCACAATAAAGCATGATCTCTTAATATTATGCGAGTTTTACCTCCGTTTGCAATTCTTGTTTCTTCATCAACCATTGTGTCCAAGCTACTACACTCAATGTACAATGTGTACCTAATTATTCTATTCATAAGCTTTCATACCACCATTTTTTTCACTAAACCCTAAACTAAAACTCAGAACCATTACCGAGTAAATACTACACTATGACACCGTTTTTGTTTTTTTATCCTTCATAACCCAAACCAACATCATAAGTTGTAATCACTTAATTTAAAAAATTAACAAATCTTATCTTTCTTAATTTCATCATTTCAACAACAATATTCAAAGAATTAACACAGAAAATCTAATCTAGTTTTAATCCCTAAAACCTAAAACTAGGTTCTAGTTTCAGAATCGGTTCAGACCTATTAAAACAATAGGATCTGGGAAATATCAATTGTTTTGGATTTAAGTGTAAAACACTAGGTTGTATACCTATGTCTTTTGATCTTTTTGCCGGTGGATTCAACCGATTCGACGTCGAAATGATATTTGTGCAAGCCGATGGCAAAGGTTCAGCAGATTCTGCATATCCTGTAGTAATGGCTATTATCGCTAAATTTTCTAAAGTAAACCTCAAATATGTAAAACTAAAGTTGTAGAGGACTCAAAAATCTAACAATTCTCGGTGGGTTTGGCTTCAACGAAATTACGGTTTGTATATGGGCAACCATTTTCCGAGACTGTAGTTGGCTGTCCTTAAAAAGCCATGTATAAATCAAACCAAACACCCCTAAAACGTCTAGAACCACCTCCACCTTGCATTCTAGCCTTCCTTACTCATCCCCTAGCCTCTCCACATCACCCCCCATGTGTCCTAACCTGGTTATCAAAGTTTCTTGGCCTCTAAGTGTTGCTAACACTATAAATAGGAGCACATATACTTCATTCTAACTCATCCCCCACTTCTTCTTTCTATAACCCAATTGAGCAAACATTCTCTGCTCCATATGATCCTAGGATCATTAAGAAGATCAAGAAGCGAAGCTTTGAAGATTTGAAGCCCCGGGAACAAGATACAAGGCGTACGAGTGGAAATACTACCCGAAACGACCCATTTCCACCATTTTTGCTCCTTGAAGCTCAAACCCAGGTTTTGAATGTTCTTCTTCTGCTACTACACCCTTATAATGTTCATATGATCCTAAATATACTCTTGTTAAAGTTTCATAACTCAATTCATGCTCATTTTCCATTTTGATCCAAAACCGTACACCCGAAACCCTAATTTCGTGTTTTTCTTAAAACTAAATGTTATAATGATTAAATATTGTTATAATCTATCCTAGCATGCTTAACTAATGTTAAAATAACCACTTTATTGATTAATGAAGGAATTTGAACTTAAAACCTACGCGTTTACGTTTTGAAACCCTAATTTGACCCGTTTTGCTTCCTAGCTTAACGAATCATTAATTTTAAACTTGCGTTGTATTATATCTTAATTATTTTAGTTTTATTATAACTTATAATGTCTATTTGGAAAATGTTAAAAAAGAAGCTGCATGGCAATTTTGGATATGTTTTGTAAATATTAATCCCATGCAGGGGTATATTATCGTAACTTTCTGGAAACTTATAACTAAAAGGGCAGAATATGTCATTTTATCATAAGTTATAACTTAAGGGTCTATTATGTTACTTTCAAAGTGCAAGCGATTATTGGTATATCTTTTAAAGTTTGAAGGACCAAAGTCGTAAATAGTACCAAACTCCAAGGTAAATTCTGCCATTTTCTAACTCAAGGGTTAAAATTGTAACATTTTGAAAAAAGTTTAAATCTATGTTAAAACCTTACAAGTATAAATTTAATTGACGTGCTTAACATTTCCAGATATTGAATAAAACGCTTAAAACCGATCATCCGGAAGCTATATTGTACCACAATACTAGGGAGCTTCATATTAAGAGGTTTCATCTTGGTATTACGTTCTGACTGAGTTGTTGGGTTTACGATTTAAAGTGCCCTAGCTCCTCAAACGTTTACTGAATGACTTCTGAATTATGATGGCCCGAACGGTGATACAATAATTCCAAACTCTTCAATCAAACTCATAACTCTTAAAACTAAAGTTCTAGAGTACAATCTTCCTAAGACTCAACATATTTACTCAGGTTGCGTGACGTGGCTGTTTACTATCATTTGCTATATCAACCTTCCCTGTTAAGATTGTGATAAGGTCGTCAGCTTTCATTTTGGAATATTTATTACATCTACATATCAGGTGAGTTCATAGCCTCGCCTTTCAATCTTTTGAATGTTTTATAAACCCGCGAGGGGGATACATGCTTGTTACAAACTCTTTTGCATACTCGTTTATCTTATAACAATGTGATTACTTTTCAAAGACTTAATGAGTTCATAATCTCACATGCTTTATAAACCTGTGATATCTACTGTAAACCATGAATGCAAGTGTTCTCTAAACTATATGCTACCCTGATATATTATTGCCTAAATACATGAAAGTATCTCTTAGGGTAATAACTCCTAATATCTCTTTGGGTAGTATCTCCCAATATCTCTTTGGGTAATATCTCCCAATATCTCTTTGGGTAGTATCTCCCAATATCTCTTTGGGTAATATCTCCCAATATCTCTTTGGGTAGTATCTCCCAATATCTCTTTGGGTAATATCTCCCAATATCTCTTTGGATAGTAGATCGAAGTATCCCTTAGGGTAGTGACTCCTAATATATCTCCTGGTAAAGGTTCCCGGTTCTATTGAGTTTAAATATGTGATTCATAAGCTTAGGGCAATAATACTGTTTTCTATAATAATTATACTCATTGCAGTTATTACCACTTATGGGTGTATAACAACATAATGACTTAATTTCAACCATTTTATTATAAACCTATGAATTTCACTCAACCTTTGTGTTGACCCTTTTTATGCATGTTTATCTCAGGTAAATGAGCAACTTATGGCATGGAGTGGCATGGACTCCAACCTTTGTGTTGACCATTTTTAGCATGTTTATCTCAGGTAATTGAGCAAGTCGCGGTACGGAGTGGCATGAATTCGAAATGGCTGAACTGTATCATTGCAAACCTGATGTTTTAGATTTTGGAATATTGCATTTTGTAAAAACTATGAATATAGATGAATGATAACTAAATTTTTCCAAACAACTCCTCTTTTAAAGTGTTTTCTATGATTATGAATATCCATGAAAGTAATACCCAGATTAATCTTCCGCTGGCTATAATTGTAAAAAATGGGGGTGTTACAATAGATAAGGCATGTCACGTTGATCCTTCGAAAGATTGATTCAATCAATGGATTAATGGAATCACCCAAGACTCCAACAGAAATTTCGCCAAATTCTAGGTCTTTCGGTTTCACTGACCACCGACGATTTATCAAGGTTTCTCCAAGATTTGTCAAGCTATACGAACCGACTCAGAAAAAGTGTAAAGTTCAATTGGGTGAAAAGGAGGAAACTGCTTTCCAGACATTAAAGCAAAAGTTGTGTAGTGCATTCCAATTTTTGGACATAGCCCCAAAGGAAGTGAAAACTTCGTAGTATATTGTGATGCTTCTCACAAGGGATTAGGCGCAGTGTTGATGCAGAAGGAGAAAGTAATAGCTTATGCATCCCGCAAACTCAAAATCCATGAGAAGAACTACACGACACATGATTTATAATTGGGAGCTGTGGTGATCGCTCGTCAAGATGTGGATACATACCTTACTGTACGAGTGCTTGTGTACCCCCCTGATCAAAGAGTTTTGCAACATATTTTAGATCAAAATGTGAACTGAGACAACTTAGATGGATAGAGCTGTTAAGTGACTACACTGTGAGTACGTTATCACCCGTATAAAGGGAGAATTGTGGTGGCTGATGGGCGTTAGCACCGAAAGTTTGACCTAAGCACTACAGTTCGATGCCTTGGTTATGACAAATGGTTAAACCTCCCTTGCAAATCTTGAATGCTCAGGTTGAGCAAAGAAAGGAAGATAATTTATAGACTGGAAGATTTGTGTGGCATGAATTAAGAACTTGAGCCACGATGCAGAAAGCGAAACGTTGTGTTTTGAAGATAGAAGTTGGATCACCATATTTTGGTGACTTTAGAGCTTGAATTATTCCCTAGTCGCTAAGTCAAAGTATTCGATCCACCCTGGAACGGACAATATGTACCAAAGAATAGAAGAAGCTATAGAGCAGTTGTAGGTGAGCTTGGAGGGGGTTTGGGGGTAAAATAACTGGGGGTCCAAACTTAAAGCATAATTGTAGATGTATACAGTAAATGCATGACTTATGCAAAGTTAAAGCAGAATACCAAAAACCATCCGGTTTGTTGGTTCAACCCTTAATCCCATTATGAAATAGGAGAACATTACATGGGATTATCATATCAAAGTTACCTAAGAGACGTCTGGTCAGATATAATAATTGCAATATGAGACCGAACTCACAAAGTCTGCTCATTTCTCACCAATGAAGGAAAACGACTCAATGGAGAAGTTGGCGAGACAATACTTAAAGGAAGTAGTCTCGAGGCATGGAGTAACGCAGTTTAGATTATTTCTTATCGAGACAGTAAGTTTACGTCTCATTTCTGGAAATCGTTAAACGAAGCCCTAGGTACTCAATTGGATATGAGTACGGCTTACCACCCACAAACAGATGGTCAAAGTGAGAGGACCAATCCAAACTTAAGAAAGACATGCTACGAGCATGTTGTGATGGACTTCGGAAATGGATGGGACATACATCTACCATTGATAGAGTTCTCCTACAACAACAATCTATCATACGAGTATTAAAGCTGCACCTTTTGAGCGTTGTAATGGACGCTAAGTGATCGTTCACACTAACTTATTAGGGTAGAGCGGAGGAGACGCTCAGCTTTACTGCCCAGAATTGCTCGTGAAACAACATAGAAGATTAAATAAATCAAGCATCGTCTACAAGCTTCACAATACGACAACGGAACTACACTGATAAAAGACCGTAGAGCCTTGGAGTTTCAAGATGGGGATAAGGTTATGTTGAAAGTATCGCCCTGGAAAGGAGTGATACGTTTCGGCAAACGAGGAAAACTGAACCCTCGTTATATTAGACCTTTTAAGATTCTCGCTAAAGTTGGAACGGTTGCATATCGACTTGAGTTACCCAGAAAACTGAGCCTGTTCATAGTACTTTTCACGTCAACCTTAGAAGTGCTTATCCGACGAACCGCTCGCTATTCCTTGGAAAAAAAACAAATCGACGTCGACGACAAGCTCAATTTCATTGAAGAACCGATTGAAATTATGGACCGCGAAGTTAAACGTTGAAAGCAAAGTCGCATTCCAATCGTAAGGTCCGTCAGATTCAAGAAGAGGGTCCCGATTATGACCTGGTAGCGCGATAGACAAATGCCAAAACAGATACCCTCATCTTTTTAGTCAACCTCCATCGAATCCGCGTACTCAAGCTTCCGTCTGAGTTGAGGACAAAGCTCTTATTAAGGGGAAATGATGTCACACATAAGACTATACCCCGTAAATTTCAGGTCAATATTTTACCTTTCAGATATCATCTTTGACTTTTATACCGTTACTTTGAATATTACAGTTTACCGGAAGTTAAACCAGCGTAAATTCAGAAAAATGTCATCAGACTGCGTTCCTAATGCATCGATTATTCATTAGTTTTAGGATATTATATGAGATATTTTAACTTTTCTGAGTGTTTCGTGATTTTTAATCACTTCCGATATTAATTTTAGGGTTTTATCTTTTAAATTGCGTTTTTCGTGTTTTTGACCAAACAGAACCCCGAAAACCCGCAAACTTTTCGTGTAAACTCGAGTTATCGTCCGTCAAGCATTGAAATGTCAAAAATTTCGTTCACCTCCCTTTGTTTGTCATATTGGACGCCTAAAACCACAACAATGTCACCATGCATCCTAAATTAATAAAATGGCATCTTATTTTGAAAGCCCCACCCATGTGTGCATGCTAGATGAGAAAGTGACTTATGAGAAGGTCACTCTCATGCACAACTCACTAGCTTAACATTCTCATGTGATCTCTTACATTGTGTAAGAGGTTGACTTTCAATTTGACCAACTAGTATCCATAAGATGAGCCATGATGCAAAAATTGAACCCACTTGGGTCCCGTGGGTTAGTTCGCGAAACCACAACACATCACTCACTCTTGGTGTGTGTTGGTCACATGTGGGTACACTTAACCCTTAAAAACCCTAGTTCTTCCCTATATAAACCCTCCTTATAACACTTCTAGGTCATTTCACTTACACATAGCCTCACAAAAAAAATTCCTCTCTTTCTTTCTTCCCTTTGGGTCACGGCTTCAAGCACACATACAAACACATCCATAACTTTTGATTTTCTTCAAGATCCAAACATTCCAAGTTCATTTCCAAGGGTTTCTAAGAGTTTCTAAGGTAGATCCAAGGTATTGTTGGTTGATTTTTCAAGGTTTTCTCAAATTAGTAAAATTAGGGTTTCTAAATTTTAGAAGTGTTAGTAGATCTAGTCATCTGTGTAGATCTTGTGACTTCTACTTGTTTCTTCATTCTGTAATATTTCTTGGGACACTCTTATTTCATTTCTTGATTCTTATGGGTAATTGTCAAGATTAAGAGTCCATTGTTTGTGATTACTTATAAAAAAAAAATGATAAACATCTTGCCAACTTATATATAAAATGGAAAGTCATTATGTTTGTTGTTTTATAAGGTTATGATTGAGGTGATTATTAAAAGAGGATTGCAACTAATAGAAATGAAGGCGATTAGTTAGATTAAGGTGTGGTTTTGTGTGAATAGATGTAGACGAGAGTTATGGCTAGACAGAAGCACTATTGTGAAGTTTGGGTGGATTTTGGTTGCGTTTTTGACAAAAAGAGCTTGCTGTCCCAAATTTGTTTTGAGGTTTTGAGCGACCTAAAAATATTTTCATTAGGCGAAAAATAAGTTTTTGAAGATCTTGTTTCGAATAGATAGTTTTTCACATATCGCACTTTAAAATCAGACTTAAAACGGCCAAGTTATAGCCAAATAAAACTTGAAACATTTTTCGGCAAAACTAATGAATAGTGTGCTGATGTGAATAAGTAAAAAATGGTATACTGACACTATCCGACATTTGGAACTTTTTCTAAACTCTAGCGAAACATATATTAACACATATATATTGATTTGTATAATTTAAAGACGTCATTTACATATTTTTGGAAAGGCGATAAATTTACTAAAAATAGTAAGTTTGGTAAAATTTAGCGGATCGGACTTGGAAGTTAAGGCGATATTGTTAGTTAGCCGTATAATTTTGATAATATGGAAACATAACAATATAGGGGGACTGTATTAACGTCTTGAACTAAAACTTTCCTAAAATAATAAAACTTCTAAAAGTAGTATTTTTTGATAAACGCCAAGACTGACAAAAAACTCTATAATTTTAATTTGTCATACTTTTTAAACAAACTAAAGCACAACACAAATGGTGGATGTCATTTCTCTTAGAAAGCGTGTCGTACAAGTTTCGGATATCTTTCTGATATACCTAAGACTCGTTATTTATTTAGGTCGCGCGTAGGACCTTTCGGCTTTATTTCTTCCTCGTTGATTATCGATTCACCACTCGCTTAAGGTGAGTTCATAGCCCTGTGTTTTACCTATTTTCAAATGCTTTATACTTTGGGGTGAGACACATTGTTTGCTTTTAAAATTGGACACAAGTTCTTAACGTGAAGTTTAACATGTTATGGACTTGAAGATGGCTAAAACTTGTTATCATTCACATTATATGTAACTAGATTTTGAGACCTGCCTTTGTAAAACTCTGCCTTTGTAAAACTCTGATTTTAAATGAATGATAACGTATCTTTTGAACAACGTCTCTTTTGAGTCGTTTTCTATGATTGTGATTGTTGTATCCATGAAGTAATACCCCGGATTAGCTTCCGCTGCTATATTTGTCAAAATGGGGGTTTTACAATGAATACTATGTGGCATGATATGATATGCCTTATTTTTATTAGCATCGGTGTCATGAGCTTAGAGTAACAGTAAATACTTTTTATGTGATGTTGTATATGTTATAGTAGTCGCATGCGTTTTGAAATCTTGTGGTCCACTCTTGTATTAACTTAAACCTATGAATTCACCAACATTATGTTGACGTTTTAAACATGTTTTCTCAGGTGCTTAGCTTGGCTTGATTCTTGATGCTAAATGGAGTCTATGTGCTATGTGACTTCGCCAATTTCAAGACTTATCTATTTACATACTCGTTGTCATTATTAAACTTTGTTATGCTTCCGCTACATTTAACTCTCTTATGACGGTTATAAAATTTAAATTAATTTTCTTTATGCAATGAGTACAACTATTTTTCAAACGTCCATGATTAGTGGTCGTTCTTTATTGCTTTGTGTTCGGATTGTTATGACGTCACGCCCTCGGACACGTATTCCGTCCAGGCCCCGTCTGGGGGTGTGACAGATTGGTAATCAGAGCCAAGGTTATAGAGAACCAGGTAGTTATACTAGGTTTGGTCTATAACCAGTATGTGATCCTATGTGCCTCTATCTGTGCTTACGTGTTGTCTATCCTTGCTATATAAAGGTTCTCTTCTCTTAGTCTTCCATGACCCATTCCTCTAGAAATGACTTTTTAATAACCTAATTAGAGATCGATTACGCGCATCATTTTTCAAGTTATTAATGAGTTTTAATCCATTTCTCCCCCTTTTTGTCGAATCCAAAAAGGTTAATCGCGAATTATAAAGAGAAAGAGATCGACGCTGCCAAGACTCCCCCATGATGTATACACCCCCTCGCTTGGGGTACCAAGGGATTGAGCTTAGGATGTTTTGCTACAAAACCAAGTTAGAAATACAAGTGCAGGAAAATATTTCTAACAAGTAGCAAGATTACGACAAATACTTAATAAAATAAATTCATTCATAAATATAAAATTCATACAATAAGGCATAAATTGCTAATAATACTAATAAATGACAAGACAAATTCATACATAAACGGTATGAATACTACAAGATAAATTAGCTAAGCATGTCATAGAAAGACTTTTAAACTTAAAGCTACACTAGTTGATTCTTGATGTCTAGAAGATGGCATAACCAAAAGATAGGTTGTCAATTATTTAGATAAATTAAACATATGAGAATGTTTAATCATTGTAGGGTGATAAAGGAGAGGTAGGTGAAGCACAGTTTGGTTGTGTGTGAGCTTGAGGAATGGGGCGAGTGAGAAGAAACTGAATGAAATTAAGCTCACTCCTTATTGATTGAAATTTATTTTGGATGTACATGCAACAATGACAAAACCCCGAATGAAAGTTGACTTGGTCAATAGTATCGGGATGGATTAAAGGAGGTGATAGAGAGCGTGTAGAGGGTGGAACTTGAGAGTAGGTATTAGTTGCATGATGGAGATTTGTTTCAAGGAGTTGAGAAATTTGGTGGAGTTTATTCACCATTTGTTCCCTATTTGGATTGTTGGTAGGTGGTGAAGGTGAAGGTGAGGCATTTTGAGATGGAGGAGGAGATCTTGGTGTAGGTGTACTACGCTTCCAAACTTGTCTTGTCTAAATTCTAGGTTTCCTTGAGTGTTTTGAAAGAGGGTTTGAGCAAGACATTGATGAACAAGATAAAGAGAAGAAAAGAGGTGGAGAGGATGATGAATAATAGAGGATATGTTGTGGTTTAAATAATGGAAGAGATGAGGAAAGGTGGAAAAGCATGGCATTAAGTGAAAAAGGTACAAGAGATGGTTTGTCTAAACAGGGAAATGCCAGCTTGAAACTATAGGTAGGAGAGTCAAAGTTGTAGAAAAAGAGAGAAGACTGGAAATTTCGTTCCATCCTGTGTCACACCCCGCCAAGGTAGGGTGGTCCTAGATATATTAGGGGCCGCCACCTCTTTTTGGGGGCTTTATGGGGATGTCTAACATATACAATTTTTACCAGCTTTCTCAGTTTTCTCAACATTGTCCTTTTAGCGCAGAAAAAGGCTGGTTTGTGACAAAAGAAGGCAGCAACTCCTAATACTCAAGAATCAACTAATTCTAACTTGGGCAACTAGATGTAATAGAACTAGTTTAAGGCAAAGTAGAATTTAATGAACAATTAGGCATAGGTACAGTATTTAAATATGCATGACAATTTCATATAGTCTAATTAGTGATGGATGATAAAATTGAAAGATCACCATGTCAAATTGCATTGTCTACCTACGAGCATAAATCCTAGTAATAATAAATCCATGAAACCAAGTATCAAAATATAAAGTACTTAGTGATATAAAAGATAGCAGTAATAATAATTATCTAATAATCCTTCAAGTTTCTTCACTTCTTCCTACCCTTTATTGCATTCTTTAGAGCTCTTTTGATTGACCTTAACCCTTTTCGATGCTCATCTCGATATTGGCTTTGATGGTTTAGAATTTTAGTTTGGTAAGTGTGCATTGTTTGATTTTTTATGAGGTGGGTTTTCAAAGACTCTAGGAACAATATTTGACAAAGAATTTATGAGTTGAGATGGTGAAGGAGTGTTAGAATGAAAAGATTCTTCATTTCCATCATCATTTTCATCTATATAAAAAAAACAATCTATATATTTAGGAAAATTTTTATATGGATTGATCCAATGACGTTGGAAGATGAGCCAGGATTGGAAGAGCGACATCTTTTAGTGCCATAATCCGATCGCGTCTTTCGCTCATAATGAGGAGCGAGAGGATGCTTGACATGATCTCATAATATGTACCGATCATTTGATAACTTGAGAAAATTAGACACGATATGATTGAACAATCTAGTCAATAGCATTCCGTACGGTAGATTTGCCTTAGGTGTATTTTGAATGCTTTCTATTCGTTTTAGAATGAAAAATGCTAGATTATACTTTGTGGAGGTTTCAATGCAATAAAGCATATGACATAGACATGCCAGAACATGATCACGATGACCACTTAGACAGAATACATTTTCACAAATGATCTCGACCAAAGAATTCATATGACTTTGAATTTCACAATTTAAAATTTCGTTTTCATTAACATTAATGGTTTTCTTGTTACGAACACGAGTTATTTGACTTTGTCGAGGAGTTTAAATGAGGGTTTTAATGACACTTGGGGAAGGAGAAGTGGTTTGATAACGACCTTTTGTGGATGTGCTAATCTTCAAGTAGTCAAGTGACCACTTGTCAGAGTACGAGCAGTGACCTTTAAAAGGAATCCCTAAAACATGACCAAACTCTTCGAGAGTGAAGAAAAACGATTTATTTTGAATGACGAAATGAACAACGAAGTGACCTTCAAAATTATAGTTAAATTGAAGTTGACTAAAAAACTCAAGAACAAACCGGGGAACAATTTGTTCTTTTATTTTCAGAAGACACTCAAACCCGATAGACTCAAACTTGGCATTGATGTAGTTCATATTTTCAAAGTTTTGACTTACAACTTGACCCTCATGAAAGTATCATTTTTCAAGAAGTTTAATTGTGTTTTGAAGAGGTTGATCAAATTCATTTGATATGATTAGGATGTAGTTACGAGTGTTTGGTGACCTAATCCGGTGATACGAGCCATTGTCACCTAAAGCACATGAATAATACCATATTTTATTAGTATGTACTTGTGATATTAATAAGAATTGATGCCTAGTGTGTGCCTATATGCAATGAATGTGGAGTAACGGTTAACTCAACTCTAAAATAAAAACCAATGAGTTAACCCAAACACTTCTTAATTCAATTTTGCTCAATAAAACATGTCGAAAAATACATATGAATTATATATCTTGAATTTTGTTCATGAGATCATTATGTATGTATGCAACAACGTTTTTAGAGTGTATTAACAATGCATAAAAACATCATTATGGTGTTCCTAACATGAGTAATTTCGAAATAAAATTAGGGTTTTGCGAGAAAACAATTTTTGACAAACACACTTCAATTATGCAACTCCTATATCTACGGGAAGCATATTAGTTATACATTGTGTTATAGTAGTCATAATTGCACACAATTGAAAGAAAGATGAAAATCCCCAATTTTTGATTTTGTGTTCATCATTAACCCTAGACACAAATTGAAAGAAAATAGCTGAAATGACTTACAATTGATGATCTTTATGATGTTAGGATTGATTATTGGTGTTGATTTGATGTTCAATTTGAGTTTTAATGGTTGATTTTTAGGTTTGGATGGTTTTGGGTTGTTTCGTCGCAGGTTTGCACGCAAAGGGAGTGTTTGGTTTCTTGTTTATCAAAATTGAACGTGCAGACATAATAGCCCGACTGGTGGCGGTCCCATATCGATATGAGGGCCGCCTCCAATGGAGGTGTTTTGGACAAAAATTTTGACAGACATATTAGGAGGAGTGGCATTTTAATTTGCATTTTACGAATTAAAAATGCTTAGAATACTTTGGATGAAGTAGTTAAGTTGTCACGACACGGAATGGAACACGGACTAGAAT
>BQNB010132959.1:0-11146 GCA_026074375.1 Tanacetum coccineum
ATGTCTTAGTGTAAAAGTTTTAAGTGTTTTTGCCATTTCTAGTTTTTATTCTTGTTCCAGCTTATTTTCTTTGCTTATTTTTATGTGCATTTGCGTATTAGTATTAGCATTCAATCATTCCTTGTCATATTCAAACACCAATCATCAATCGTCTCTCGATTTTCCATTTCTAGCCTCGTTGGGACATAACGACCCGGGAACACTCTATACTGCTTCCGGTTTCTTTGATTTTGTGGGTCTTGATCCTTGTTATATATTTATATATGTTTATGTTTATTTATATATAATAAGGTGTAAGAAGCGATGAGTCAGTATCCCATGTTTAGGTATTGAAGATGGCTTGGATGGGACGGAACGCGGATATCAAGGACGGTGACTCGGTGAACTTGTGACAATAAATGATAGAAATATTTTAGAAATGTAGTGATGTGACTTGTAGAAATAAATTTTCTACGATAGTTTTGGGACCTTTGTACGATGATTCTTTTCAAACGAAATAAATTAAATTTATTTAACAAACATCTCTTTTATAGGTGTTTGTTATGACTTGTGTAATCGTATCGTGATGTAGCACCCCAAATTGTATTCCGTTGCGTATCGTATTTTGGGGGTGTTACAGAATGGTATCTAGAGCACTGGTTTTAACGAACTAGGTCTTTTTCAACGTCTGGACTATAACTGTTTTCGAAAAAATTTACGAGTCGTTCACCGTTGTCCGATATCCGCGCGTGCATCGTTCTCGATCCCTTATGTGCCTTATGTGGTATATTTGATTGCATATTATGTGCATAACAAGTGGGTGACACTTGGTATAAGTAATAATTATATACGTGTATATATATATACGGCATCCGTTCTATGGTGTACGATTATATATATCTTGATATTCGCTTCTTGCGAAGAGTTTAATTTCTTTAAACATTTCGATGTGATATGATAAAATCATTTTGATACATGATAAAAACATCGTTGTTATATGATTATCTTTGAAACTTTTTTGCGACTTTACTTTTCATCTTTTGATGATGTTGATTCGTCGTAGTTTGTCGATCCTATTGGGTGATTTATTGTTCGACTCCGAGTTCAAATATTTTCCCATTGCTTTTGAATCGCATATGTTGTTTCGTAACCTATTGTTTTGAAATTTTCCAGTTGATGGGAGTGTGAGTTTTATATGTCATCCCATGAACCCTCATTGTTTTGAAAGACGACTATTAACTTATTCTCGCGTAACGTGTCGTTTGGAAACGGCTATTTTTGGAACTTTCGAATAAAGTTGGCGTTGTGTTCCAATTCTCTTGTATCGACCTCTACTTAGCAAGTCATGAAATGTTTGATTCTGGAAATCTATGAGTTTCTGTGTTTGAAAGAGTTTTAAGTCATTGGGTATGGCTTTGTATTGGCGTTTGGAGGAATTAAAATGGTGTTTGGTTGGATTTTGAAATGGATTGATTATTTTTGGTCTTACGGCACCTGGGAAATCCAATTGAGATGACATGTTTAAGTTACATGTGGTGAGTTGGATAGAATTTTAACTCTTCCGAATGAGTGAGGTATCGTCGTTTTTCTTAAACTAGTCAAATCTTGTATACCGTTAGGAAAAGGAGTATAACTCCATTTTTTTGTAATAACTTTTCAAAAGTAAATTTAGGTACCTGTAGAAGGCTTTTAGGGCTATCACCTCCAATTAGTTTCACATCAAAAGCATCAATAAATTTCAAATTACGTTCATTTTCGTAAACTAACAAAATTTGTCAAAATTTATTTGAGGACTGCTTTGGGATATCAGCTCGATTAATCGGTGATTAATCGTTTTTACTGTTTGTATATAAATTTCAAAAATTTACCGATTTTTTACCGATTTTCCCAATTTTTTACCGACTTGACCGATTAATCGCCGAGTTGACCGATTTTTGAAAATTATATATATATATATATATATAATTTTGACTTTCGTTGACCGATTAGGCCGAGTTGACCGATTAATCGCCGAGTTGGCCGATTAATCGCCGATTTTTGCCCAGGCCAATTTTTCAAGCGAGTTGCCTTATTTTACAAGTTCCAACCCCGTCTAGCGATTAATCGGCCGCCTAGGCCGATTTTTGCAACATTGATAAATTTTAAATTACGCTCATTTTCGTAAACTAAAAAAATTTGTCAAAATTTATTTGGGGACTGCTTTGGGATAGCAGCTTGTTGGATACGTTTCAAAATATTTTTGGTCTATGGAGACCTGGTAGATTAGACTAGGAGGTAGAGAAACCTCTTAAGTACATGTAGGAATTCGGATGGAGTCATATCGACGCCCGACGAATAAGATATCGCCGAAATGGCAAAACTAGTCAAAAATTGAGACCAGAATTTGAATGAGTAATAAGTTTAAAATCTTTTATAGCAACACCTAAAGATGTAAAACTGTAAGTTCTAGATATTGAACAAACTTAGATTTGAGCGGTCATTTCGGCTTTTGTGGACGCACAGTTTAGGAGATACACCCAGTTTAGTAGAGCGATAAAATTTTAGAAAAATGGTTGCTTTGATAAATAGGGGTAAAATGGTCATTTCACCTTGGATCCAAAACCTTCTGGGCAGGGGGCCCTATGTTTCTGGAAATTAGACTCGAAATGCTTTCCGTAGACGAAAACCTCATACTTTTATCGTCCACGTACTAGTAAGTAGGAGGATTTCAAGATTTAGGTTTATTGGATCGAGGTTATTGTTACCTCAGAGTTTTATCTTATCACCGACATGGTGATTGTGCTCTCTTTTGATATTACTTTTGATTTAGAACTCTAGGAGAGTTCATGTATACGTATTTTATGTATTGGAAACTTAGAACCATTACGGTTGGATGTACTGGCTTTGAAAGCCAATGATGTATCCCTTTTTGGGGAAAATTGGTATGTATGTATGTTATTTTCGGCGTTGTTATTACGATTGTTGTAATTGTTCTCGGATATGAGTTATGAGGAGGTGTGATTGTGTATGTTGTACCATGAGTGAAGCTAGGAGGTCGTGGTTACCCCCGAGGCACTCGGCTTGTATGAAATTGATTTGACCCCGAGTGTTGGGTGGCTTAGATTGGCGAATCTTTCACATGTGTATGTTACTTGTTTGCATAGTCCATGAATGGGTATTGTTGATACTTGCTACGACCGTTGCCCCAACTATATAAATGATATCTTGTAAATTGATGATGATTTTAAAACTGTGGACCGCGATAACAAATTCGTGTGTTGAACGAATGTCGTTGCGCGAATTGTACTAATTTTTGTTGTATAAACCATTGGTGTAAACAGTGGGAAAAATGTGTTTTCAAATATCATAAACTGACCCTACGGTGTCAAATGAATTTTTCTTTTAAAAAAATCGCTTTTCTTTTTCTTCTTTTCTTTTAGCATGATGTATACGAGTATGCATATGTTAAAGAAAATGACTTACGCGTGTAGCGTGTAGTAATGAATTGTTTTGACGAAGAAGGACATGTCGTCGTTTGGTCCTCAATTATGCATAACTTGGTCAACTATGCATAACTCAGGAAGAACCATATTATGTCGGATAAATCGTCACCTTTAAAATGTCGGATTTTGGAAAGATGGTTCGGGATGGATTTCTCGAAAGAGAAAAGTATTTTTACCCATACGATGGATTCTTATGCAAATAATTTTCGTTTTGAATTAACTACATGGAGAGAGTCTCATGTTAGTCGTTTTGACCGAGTCATTCCGGAGAGAAAATGCTGACGGTATTTGTCCGGAATGAGTGTGTCTAGAAACGTAATAAGGTCTAGGTCCTAGTGATATAGACCGGTAGTCGAAAGTGGAGATTGGATGTTGTATGTCGTGTAACGACAATTTCTCGAGGATTAGTAAAGGTATAGAGTGCCATAGAGCATGGACACATAGACATACCCGAAAGTCATGAGAAAATTTGATGAATGGTGAAGTACCAAGGAACCGGATACCGACACTGAGAAGGGGTCATCTCGGGGTCATAAGGTTCCCAAATTGAAGAAGGTTGAAAGTGAGAAATGGAGAAGACTTCTCCTACATCAAATGTGAGTTGTTATTGTTGTATCAACCGATGGCCGTGAAGAAATTTCTTTTTCCCCGTTATGGAGAGTAGTGATAGTGTAGTTTGTAATATACCTTAATCGTCAAGGATTAGGATAAGACACTATACGATACTTGACCCACGGTCAGGTGTAGTGACCCTTACTCCGCGACGTGGCGACTCAAGGGCGTAAAGAGTGGCGAATTGATTGGAAACTCTAGCAAAATGGTGACGTCCGTTCCCATTACTGGAGGGACAACCGACATAGCCAACGCCTTAAGTCGAACGGTATTAAATTAGGAATGTGAGTGATTATTTTGATTTGATGATTTGATTCATCTGGGATATTACGCGATGTATTGGGACCAAGCCGATTTTGCTAGTCGCCATGTGAAAACGTTGGAATTTTTAATTTTCGTCAAACGAGCAATAAGTCCATGATGCTCAATTGTTTTTGATTTGTCTTTCGACATTATGTGTTTTCTAGCAGGATTATCGTCGTCGAATTATGTGAAACATGTGCCTTATGTACTATGTGCTTTTGAATGGTAGTGAGCGCTTATGTCGCATTTGAATGGCCCCTGATGTGGCTTAGGTTGTAAGTGAATGGGTATGATTACCCGGTGGGTGGATATCCCTAAAATCCTTGTTGACGGTTGTGGCTTAATGGCCTACAAGAATGAGTTTCGATTAGTTAGGATTAATCGTGATCACGTTGGGTTCATTATCGAGGTAGCTTGGCTATTTAGCAAGATTGGTAAAACGAGGAATTTGACCAGATGGGTATGACCCCATGTGTCGAAATGAAATTGTTTTGCTAAAGCTTCATGGTAAGCGAGCACGATATGTGATAATTATCACCAATGCTTGATTAAGAGCGGGCGTGATGAATGCCTAGGTATTAGGCCAATTCATCAAGTCATTATATAAAATGACGAATGTGCAAATATGTACTTATGTAATTATGTGATTATGTGATTATGTGATTTTGCGTAATAATGTGGTAATGTGTTTGGGGGAGTCGTATGTACTCCGGAATATTTCGCAACCGGTGGTGCATTATTAAATGAGACCGGGAGGGCGACACGCGTATTTTGGTTTTAGATATTGATGAGTATTTTGGTTTTGGATATTGATGAGTATTTTGGTTTTGGATATTGATGAGTATTTTGGTTTTAGATATTGATGAGTATTTTGGATTTGGATAGTGATGCGTATTTTGGTTTTGAACGATGACGTATGTTTTAGTTTTGGTTAGCGACGTCTATTTTGGTTTTGTGTAGCGGTGTGCACTTTGCTTTGTTGGAATGATCACCAAATTAAGATTTGGGTTGATCTTTCGTTTAAAGTCTTTCCTTTAAAAATGATGCGATTTATGTTTTTCCGGATATATTCCGTGGCGTCTTTTGTCTCTTGTAATAAGAGCGATTGTAATTATATTTTTGGCCTTGTTGGTATAAGTTACCATTTATTTTGTTGACTTTCCATCCGGAATAGTCAAGGCGAGTATTATAACGAGTGATTTTTGCGTTCAAGCATGTGAGTCCGTTCAATGGTGGGTGGAATGTAACAACCCGAGTTTTACGACACGTATGACGACCGCGGATACGACGTCATAGTTATTTTATAAGTTCATGTGAACGAACGTCGACATTTAAAATTTTATTTGTCGATAATAATTATTTTCGTATTTTATTACGAACGGAATTTAGAAATTTTTACTTTTGTCGTTTCGCGAGTCAACGTTTGACCGCGCGACCGTTAAGCGTTTTGAGTATCGTAGAAATTTCGACGCGCTTCGTTATTATTTTTATGATAATAATTTGTATTTTATCGTCCTCGTCTCGAGTTAGTCAAAACCGAGTCAAAACTTTATTTTGACGTGAGTTAACATTTTTATTTAATATTTTAGACCAAACTAAGTGTGACGAAAATAAATTTAGTCACGGAAGTATAATCCCGAGCCCTTGGTCGGTTACATAACGAAACAAATTACCCTTGTACTAAAAATATAAGGACTTAAAGGATGGAGGGACTAAAGGTGGCAAGTGATCAAACTCATTTCCTATATAAGGACACATATACACACTTATAATTCTTTTTAGAAAACTTGGTTCTTCCTCCCTCCCCTCTAGTGCTCTACGACCGACCACCCTAAAACACCCATCGAAACCTTTGATTTTTTGACATGCATTCCGATCCGACTTAAAAATATTAATCCACTTATCATTTCCTACATATCCCACTAAAGAAACGCAACATGCAATGGGTATTTTGGTAGTTTGAGTTCGGGCCGTGTTTGGTCAAAATGGGTTGGAAGAAATGGTTTCTAATGGTAAATAAAACATTGTAGTAAGCTTGGTTTAAATGAAAAGGCTTCAGTTTCGGTTGCGGGTTTGGTCTGAAATCACGGCCAAGGTCAAAGGGGGACGAGACGAATCTTGATCGAGTCCGATCTTGCGTTATATAGCATTGTAAGTATTTTACATGCTAGTTTAATAATTGTTTTTGTGATTTGATTCGTTTTCGGTTGATGCATGTGATGAAATCCGCGAGATTATTGTGTCGTCTAGTTAGTTTTTGTTATTGATTGATTGAGCAAGTTAAATATTGATTATAGATCATTTTAGATGTGTCGTAAACGGATTTTTGGGCCGAAAATGATTTTTGGCGCGTTTTGAAACATGTAAGTTCTGAGCAGAAATTTGGCGCGGAAAACGTGTGTCGAGATTTTTTGAAATTTGATTTTGGGTTAGAAAATATGGTAGAGGGTATTTTTACGATCGTTTCGGTAATTCAAACGCCCCGTAACTCCTAATAACGAAGAAGTTACGACGAAAACAAGATTTGAAAAACTTATAAATTTTCAAACAGCTCTTGCAAAACACTAGTCGCTGACAGAATTTTAAACGCGCGTTTTGAGCACTTTCGAGTCCGTTTCGGCCTTCCGACGAAACACGAAAGTTGCTCGGAATAACATTTTACTTTGCCGCGAGGCTTGCTAGTTTTAAAATCGAGTAATAACGGGTCAAAACCCAATGTCAAATTCTGCACTTTTATTAAAAATGTCACAAGTTCCTGCAGAAACTTACAGGGGCATTTTGGTCATTTTCTGTCGAGTTTCGGGTCTCGGCTAAAACTAAAAAGTTGTCCGGAATGTCGTTTTGCATAAAATCTCTTTTGAGTCCGAGTCGTGAAATGTGATATAACTGGTCGTTTTGGAGCGGGTCAGATCTAGTAATATATATGTCTAAAAAGTCAAAGTCAAATAAAGTCTATATATATATATTATATATATATATATATATATATATTTTATATTATATTATATGTATAGATGTATATATATATATATATTTGTTTTTTTGTATATATATTTATGTTATATATGTTATTATTCTACATATGTAATATGTATAAAGTCCAACGTTGCCTTTTGAAAGTCAACGGGTTGATACTAGAATTGTCGGATGTTATAAAAATAATAAACACTACTATTATTACAAGTATAATATTCTAGACTTAACGATTGTTACGAACAAAAAAGATTCTAAAAATAGAATCTTTTGGAAATATTCGGATATAACACCGATACGAGTAAACGATAACCAAAGTAAGCGTCGAATGTTCGACAAGATAATTAATTATTATTATAAATATGATTAGATGACGAGACTTACTAAAAATGGTAACTTTCCGAAAATAGCAACTTCCTAAAATAGAAAGTTTTCGAAAATGGAAAGTTTTCGAATAAGTGACGTGTAATATAAATGAAAGAATGATCGCAACTCAATTATGTGGAGTTTATGATCTAGGACGCGCAATAGGATTTCTCATCACATGTGTATGTATATTTATACTATTTCAATAGTTGCGACGCACGCACTATTCGATCGTACTTAACGGTATAATAATTGAACGACATAAATTATAGGTCATGGTTGAGTTCGTGTTGAGACATCTTTGGATTGTCACGGTTATTTTGATCTTCGGCTTAGATCAAGGTGAGTTCATAGCCTCACTTTTAAGTGTTTTGAATGTTTTATAAACCCGCGAGGGGGATAATGCTTGTTTTGAAAAGTGAACGCAATGTGTTTTTGATACGTGATATGATTCCATTTACTATTGAGTATATGCAATTTTCTGTGTGACCGTTAGTTGCCTAGTTGTAGGTAAACGCTAATGCATTAAATAGATCTATTGGGTTTGACAACCCTGTCCGGGGTTTGAATCCGTTGGTGAGCACCATGTAACGGACATTTTGTGGTTATTATTAGAGGAAATGGCATACTTCTCGGTCATTATTTTATCCTACGGGATGAATGTGTTAAGTTTCGGTACACGGGCTCATTTAGTTGAAAATCATTATGTAACTTGCCATATGAGTAATGTTATGATTGTTTTGTGGAACCAAATATGCGTTCAAATCGTTATGTGTAAACTCTATGAATTCACTTAACGTTTTGTTGACGTTTTTAAGCATGTATCCCAGGTTTAGGTATTGAAGATGGCTTGGATGAGATAGAAGGCGGATATCAAGGACGGTGACTCGGTGAACTTGTGTCAATAAATGATAGAAATATTTTAGAAATGAAGTCGTGATGTGACTTGTAGAAATAAATTTTCTACGATAGTTTTGGGACCTTTGTACGATGATTCTTTTCAAACGAAATAAATGAAATTTATTTAACAAACACCTCTTTTATAGTTGTTTGTTATGACTTGTGTGATTGTAACGTGATGTAGCACCCCAAATGTTGTATTCCGTTGCGTATCGTATTTTGGGGGTGTTACATAATAGGCCTAGAGGAGGTGCTATAGGGTCTAGAGGTAGAGGAGGTAGAGGAGGTGCTGCTGGGTCAAGATGTGGTGCTAGTGGGTCAATAGGTAAAGGAGTTGGTGCTGGGTCAAGAGGTGGTGCTAGTGGGTCAATAGGTAGAGGAGCTGGTGGGTCTGGTGGTGCTAGTGGGTCAAGAGGTAGAGGTGCTGCTGGGTCAAGAGGAGGTACTAGTGGGTCAATAGGTAGAGGTGCTGGTGGGTCAAAAAGGAAACCTGTGTCAACTGCTGGAACACAAAAAAGACAAGGTAAGAAGATGGTTGGGACTTATGACTTTGCTAAATGGTTTGGATTGCAAGATGAACCAGAGCAGACTCAAGCTGCACCACAACAGACTCAACATGCTGAGCAGACACAAGTTGAAGACCAAGTGGAGCAGACTGAAGATCAAGCTGAGATAGACCTAACTCAACTGGAGCAAACTCAAGAACCAACTCAGGACCAAGTGCAAGAACCAACTCAACAACCAACTCAAGAACCACAATAACAACCACAGCAAGCTGCATTGAGGAAGCCAAGTGCAAGAATCCTCCAAAAGAAATTAGGAAAACAAGGCAGTAGTCAAAACACTGCCTTGAATCTTGACTGATGTTGAAACAGTTGTTAATATGCCCATTTTGTACATGTGAGGGCTAGGTTGGTAAACATTATCTGTCTACGGGTCTGTAATATTCGAACAAAACTCAAAACAAAACTCATTAGTACCAAGTTTGGTACTACTAAGCTGAAAGCTAAAATGAACCATCAACAAAATAACCCATTTTGTACATCATACGGGCACTAATTGATGGTCATTCATAAACATTTTATGATCAATGAAATGTCCAGGCACTGGAATTTCTTTTGTTATTATCATTGTTGAAAATCAATTAACTTTGTAGAATTATAGGGTGGAAAATGTAAATAAATAAAGTGTAGGGATATATAATAAAGTGTGTAAGTTGTTAACACTTAAAAGGTAAAAGGGTAAAAATGTCAAAAGTTATAAGTTTAGGGGCAAGGACTAACATTGGCTAAAAGAGAAAAACGGGAAAAATGGTTAATTAGGTGCCACGTCAGATTTTTCACTAAACATGGCTACAAAAGAAAGATTAGCATTTTCTTGTCACACAAAAGAATAATTAAAAGATGAATGCCAAGAAAAAAAACGAGAATACTTCGATGTATTTTTAAACCATTAGCCCTTTTAAAAAAATCTATTATCATACCTAGTACTATTGTAACATCTCCATGCACTTCGTCCCTAAAAGGTCTGTATCGGCGAATAAGCCCCCACCCCGTGCACCTCAGTTGGCCGGGTGTCGACCGACTTTTCTCAAAAAACTTAGCCTTAAACAACAAGCATATGTTCACTTTTAGTTGGGAGTTTTGATTAAACCAATAGCAATTTCTCCACTGGCTGCTTACGGATATTTGCGGTTAGAAAGTGACATTGCTCACGCAATATCAATGCCCATACGGTATCTCCATGTACCTTGTGAAGATACTTTGATGTATAAAAAACACGATACCTAAATGAGATTTTATTTAAGAATGTATCATAGCAGTTAGTAAGTGACTACGTAAAGTTGATTCATGTGGCATTTAAACTACGAGTATTAATCTTTAAAATTATTGTTAATTGTATTTACCTTTTACTCATAGTACATTAAATCTCAACGTTTTTCATGTAGATTGTTTGTTTACTTGCTACTAGATCCCTTTTTCCAAAGGATAGCTTAGTAACGGCTTTCACGTGTCATTCTCAAGCACTACTCTAAAGTCGCGAATAACATCTATGTCGCGACCCCTACCATGTACATTGTTAGTGACGGCCCCTTTCCCCTTATGCATCATTGCTGAGGTCATCTTCCTCCTCTACAGTGTACATATTTTAAACTTTTTAGACTATTAAAGTTTACATTTTCCTAAAAGAAGTTTTTATTAGTCAATATAATTAATGTTATTTATTATGACCATAATAGACGTGTCCTATTAATACCAAGAATAGGACACGCCTATTATGGTCATAATAAATAACATTAATTATATTGACTAATAGGTTTTATGCACTCGAGTACGTATTGCCATAGACAACATATACAACTAAACCACCTGAATTAAAGAAGATTGTGAAAATCCTATTTGAAAACGTTTTTCTTTTAGCTTGAAAGCCTAATAAGCTTCAACTTAAACTTGAACTTGAAAGTTATGACATAAAGTTGTACTTGAAATTTTAATGTGCGCTTTATTTGAACTTGAACTTTGCTTCTAATA
>BQNB010132960.1:4650-18542 GCA_026074375.1 Tanacetum coccineum
ATACATATACATATACATATACATACATATACATATACATATACATACATATACATATACATATATATACATACATATATATATACATACATACATATATATATATATATATATATATATATGTATATGTATATGTATATATATGTATATGTATATGTATGTGTATGTATATGTATATATATATGTACATGTACATACATATATATATATACATATACGTAGATATATATATACATATACGTATATACATATATACATATACGTATATATATATATATATATATATACGTAGGGATGAGATCATGAGAAAACCTAATTTTGGTGGAAAACCCAAAAAACCCAGAAAAACTAAAAACAGATGCCCTAAAAAAACCAAACAGATGCCCTAATTTTTTCAGGCTAAAAATTGTTTTTTCAGGAAAATATGGCCTCAATTTACTCTTTGTAAAAACCCAAAAAACCAAACAGATGCCCTAAAAAACTAAAAAGATGACCTAAAAAATCTTTTATATAACCTGAAAATATTAGGGCATCTGATTGGTTTTTGAGTTTTTTACAGACATTATATCGAGGCCATATTTGCCTGAAAAACCAATTTTTTGTCTGAAAAAATTAGGGCATCTGATTGGTTTTTGAGTTTTTTACAGACATTATATCGAGGCCATATTTGCCTGAAAAACCAATTTTTTGTCTGAAAAAATTAGGGCATCTGTTTGGTTTTTTTCGGGCATCTGTTTGGTTTTTTTCGGGCATCTGTTTGGTTTTTTTCGGGCATCTGTTTGGTTTTCTGAGTTTTCTAGGTTTTCTAGCAAAATATGGTTTTCCCTAGAACCCATCCCTATATATATATATATATATATATATATATATATATATTATCGTGTGATTTTTCTAACTACATTTGTCCTCAAGGGTAGCTTGGGAATTTCATATTATTTTATATTTTATTATTACGCGTATTATAAATTCAACAATCAATTTTTGGCGCTGCTGCCGGGGATTTGTGATTAAGATTCTTTCGTTTGCAATTTGTCGATCGTGATTTGGAGAACCTTTCATTTTCGAAAGTTACGCTTTTAAGAAAATCAAAACAAAAAAAAATAATAATAAATATTTAAAAGTAAAAAAAAATATTTTTCTTTTCTTTTTAGTATAAATAGAAGAATAAAAACATTCTCCATAAAAAGAAATAAAAAAATCACAAGTTGGTAAAAGAACACCAACAGATAATACCTTCAACTAAGGTATTATCCATCAAGAAGTTCCTGAACCAAAGATTCAAAAACTTGTCTTTTGTGTCACTTGCGATATACAGCTAACATTTGAAAATTAAACACTTTTAGAGAGCTACCGTGAAGCTTGTTGGTATGTGCTTAATTACACATACCTTCTTCTATTAAAAACAAGCTTAAATGACTAAAAACGTACCAAAAATACATTGTATTTGTATGTTTTGCATTTGTATTGTGCAGGAAACGGATATCACACAAAGGACAAAAAGAAAGCCAAAAACAAACAAAACCGAGCACGGAATGGAAAAGACAAAGTCAAATCAAAGCCAAAGTCAGTCAAAGTCAAAAAGTCAACAGGAAAGTCAACCCCAAAAAAGTCTAAAGTCAAATGAAGAAAATACAACTTGAGGGACTAAAATTGCCAAACCTCAAGTTGTATTACAAGAACTAAAAGACAAGGGCTGAAATTGCATACCAGCTGAAGTACAACTTTAGGGGCCAGTTCTGCCAAACCCCTAAAGTTGTATCATAAAAGGGCGAAGTGTGCAATGAAGTTATAAGAGATGAGGGGCCAAAGCTGCCAACTTGCCCAAAACCATTTTTTCCCGCCCAACAAAACCCCAGATACAACTCACGGGTGTCTTCCCACCCTTTTACCCTGCAACCTCTTCAACACCCTGGATAAAACACTTCCCCCTCCTCCACTATCTCCCCCCAGCTTTATAATTGCCATGTTGGCAATCCCTCACCATTTCCAAGTAATTTCGATGGCTAGATTGACTCAAAAAGAAGCACAAGAAGATTGAATGGCTGAGATTACTTTTATCAAGTCCCTCACACAACAAAAACACCTAGTGAAGCTCTCACAAAAGAAGCACAAGCTGCAAGTCCAAGAAGAAAAGACTTCGGCTATAAATAGAGCCATTTTGTAAGCCTTGAAGGCATGTAGAAATAGATCTTAGATTATCTTTAGTTTAATTGTCATTTTAATTAAGTCATTTACAGCTTATTGTACTTTTCCTTTCAACTTTGTACTAATTTCCAAGTTTAATGAAGTGTTGAGGTTTTAAGTTAAATTCCCATATTCAAATTCGAAGTTCTAAATTGCTAACTAGTGCTTAATTGTGTTTGAAAAGCTTTCAAAAGAGCTTGTTTATAAGTTGTTTTTTTTAAAAGAAAGAAAAAGCTAAGTAGTTAAGAGAAAATCACAAAAATCACTCTCAAATACACCACAGCTTATTTTATGGATGATAAGCCAGTTCTGGATGGGCTTATGGACTCTCACTAGCTTGTTTTATACAAGCTAGAGCTTGTAGACTCTTTGTTTAACCCTGTTTTGAGCAAGGGAGTTGTAAGTTTTTATTTTTCTTATTTTGCTTATTTACTGTAGAACTGCTTATTAGTGCTTATTTGTTACTTATATTTGCTTATTTATGCTTTATTACGATGTTTAGTGCTTATCTTGCTTAGTTGTTAGTTTAAAAGTGACTTGTGCAAATTTCTTAGTTAGTACTGTTAGTTATGAATTAAAACTGTTAGATTGAGTTGGCTTATTTAAGTGCTTATTATTGACTAAAATCTGCTTATAAGTGCCTTATTTTGTTATTTGATAATCTGTTTTTAACAAATTAGGATCAAATCAGCTTAAAATAAAAAGAAAAATGATTTTTGAAAACTTTAAGGGGTGTTTGGAACAAGCAGTACTAACCCATAGTTAGTACTGCTGGTTCTATTTTTGGGATTTTTAAAGCTAGCAGTACTAACTCAAAGCTAGCAGTACTAACTCCAAGTTAGTACTGGTAGTTAAAACTGTTAGTACTGTTGGTTCATTATTGCTTATTGGCTTATTATTTTCTGCTTATTTAAGATTTGCTTAGCTTTTTAGAGTAGATTAAGCCCATTTTCGTTTACTGTCTTTAGTAGAGCTTATTTATGTTTATTTGCCTTTTCAAAGTAATTTTAAGAGTTTATCAGTTTTCTTAGTTTTGAGCTTATTTCCCATTTTGCTTATCTTTTTGCGCATTTGCTTATTAGGTTTAGCGCCCAATCATATCCTTGTCATATTCAAACCTCGATTATCAATTCGTCATTCGATTTTCCATTCAAGCCTCGTTGGGACATAACGACCCGGAAATACTCAGTACTGATAGTTAATACTGTTAGTACTGTTGTTAGTACTGCTGAGTTTCTCCTGCTTAACTTAGTTTAATTGCTTGCTGAATTTGCCTATTTAGAGTTAGTCTAGCTTATTTGGTTAGTCTTAAGCTTATTTGAGCTTATTTGTGTCTTAGTGTAAAAGTTTTAAGTGTTTTTACCATTCCTAGCCTTTATGCCTGCTCTAGCTTATTTTCCTTGCTTATCTTTTCGTGCATTTGCTTATTAGGTTTAGTGCTCAATCATATCCTTGTCATACTCAAACATCGATTATCAATTCGTCAATCGATTTTCCATTCAAGCCTCGTTGGGACATAATGACCCGGAAATATTCTATACTATTTCCGGTTTCATTGATTTTGTGGATTTTGATCTTTGTTATATATTTATATTTATTTATATATAAAAAGGAGTAAGAATACGCGAGTCAATTTTTGGCGCCGTTGCCGGGGATGCTGTGAAACGATTATCGTAACGTTTGACAATTTGTGTTTGAATTTGTGAATATTTCTTTTATTTTTATAAAAATATAGAAAATACAAAAATATTTTTTATTTTTTTCAGTATATATATTTATAAAACAAGAAACAAAAAAAAACCAAAAATATAAAAACATTTTCTTAATCGAGAAATAAAATTCATCAATTATATAATACTTTCACTAAAGTATTATCATCAATAAATTCTCGAACCAAAGATTCAAAAACTTGCCTTTTGTGTCACTTGCGAGGTACGGCTCACCTTTGAAAGTTAAACAAACTATAAGAGGGGTATAAGGAGGGTTGTTCCAACGAACTACGACCCGAAAGAAGAAATAAGCTTCGCGCTATCCCTCTCCTCCGCTCCTTTGTGAGTTTTTCTTTCAAAGAGCTACCGTGAAGCTTGCTGATTATCAGGTTTAAGTTGTCTTATCTCGTTTTGTCCGTTTGTAAAATATGTTGTTTAAAAAAAATTCAAAAAACCAAAAATAATCTACTTTTTCTTTGTATCATTTAATTCTTTTCTTGTGGAAATCTATTTCTGAAAAGCTTGATGACGCTCCCCTTCTTGACACTGCAGGAAACCCTGCGGCTCAAATGAATTTCATGTCTACTAACGACACCACAAGCAAGGAGCTTAGAGGCAAAGGAATCAAAAGCCCATCAAAGTTACTCTCCTCAAAATATCTGTCTCAGTCATCCTTAGTAAAACAAATAGAAACCCTTCATCCCCAAAGCGTGTTCACTTTGTTAATTCAATCGTTATTCGAAATAAGGAAGATGCTGCTAAGGAAGAGGGAAATGTTAAGACCAGTACAACCGAGTACGAGGATCACAAGATGACTGTGGAAAGTGAGGAGGAATTCAAGGAAGAAACTGAAGATGAAATCGAAGAAGAAAAGGAAGATAGCTCGAAACACTTTGACACCTTCCCCACTACGAAAGAATTAGGGTATCACGAATGGCTCTTGAAAAACCCTCGACCCCCATGGGTAAAAGCTAAGGTTAGAACCGGGAACTTGAATAACGTTAAATTTTCTTGCATGATTGGCCACTTTAACAAGAAGCAAGCCTATCTAGATAGGATCCCGATCAAAGCTAATGTCTGGATTCTACTTATAATTGGATCATGAGCAAAAGGTTGGGGCCAAGAAGGAAACCATCAAACCCTGTAAAAATTTGCGATTTTATGGGGAGAGTCAAGGGGCTAAAAGTTTTTGTTGGGAACTTCACCTACGAATGTGACTTTATGGTGCTTGAGGATACCACTAGTGTCATTGATCATGACCTAGGGTCAGTTATTTTGGGAAAACCATTCGTAGAAGCAACTGGTCTCGTTTACATCAGGAAGGAAGGAACAATCACATTTGAGAAAGATAAGGAAAAGATCGTGTTTAAGATGCCCCACAAGATGGAAATGTTCAAACACATAGATTTTATTGACATAAGAACCAATCACATACCTCCTTTTGCCATAGAAAGTGACGATGACAGTAGTAGAAAAACTCACTACTCTGATAGCTTAGATTTGGGACCCGAATATAAACATGATGAAAATGTGTGCAGAGCCATTCGGAGCTTGATAGCCATGAAGGCCAAAAGAAACAAAGGAGAAGTCACGTAAGGACGTATGCCTTCGAGTCTAGCTACAAGACTCATAAATAAAGAAAAGCACTTTTTGGGAGGCAACCAAATATTTACTTTTCCCGCACTTAGGAGTGGCTTGTGTTTTAATTCTTTATTGTTTGTTTTATTATGTTTGAATTATTTTCTAATCATGTTTTGTTTGTTTGTAACTTCGTCTTATTTGCAATTAAGGGTATTTTGCAACAAAATAAGTGTAGGGGAAAATATCGGTTTTTAGAACCAATTTAAACATTTAAAATAAATTGTTTAGATTAATTCGCGTCAGTTTCGAGTCATATGATTGTAATGATTAATTCCAGGTTTTTATGTAGTGCTTTCTTCATATTTAACTAATAAAATTGCGTGCAGGAAATTTCTCATTAAAAATAAAGAAGAATTTTTCACAGTGTCTGGAGACGACGTCGGGATTAACACCCAACGGTGTCGCGTCTCCAGCAATGTAAAAATTTCGAATTTTTTCAAGTATTTCTGAAAAATAAAATGTGGAATATTTAAAATTTGTAATTTAGTTGTAAACCTGCAAAACCTATGATTATATCATCGCTTTCATCCTATCTTTACTGCTTTCATAGAGTCAAAACCCTAAATTCTCATTGTATATGTATCTATCATGCCGATTTTATGCTTGGTGTAGTTGTCTTTGTCTTTAGTTACAAGTTATATTTGATAAGAAGAAGCTTTGAAGTTCTTAGGAAGTTTCATTAGACGATTCTTGGAGGACGATTTAACTAGTTATCGCATGTTTCTTCTCTATTATTGAGCAAACCAAGGGAGAACTAGTTTATTTTACTTGTTTTCTTTTCCCTTTATTTGTTTTTACGGGTATCTCTATAGAACATTGGGGACAATGTTCAACTTAAGTGTAGGGGGAAATAAGCCATAAAAACTATTCTTTCAATTGTCATTTGCTTTGTCCTTAAAATTATGGGTAATATATCGAAACATAGCATAAAAAGGTAATTTTGACCAAAATTTATTTTTGTTAGGGCACATAACGACGAAAACCAAGTATTAATAGCATCTCATGGATAGGAATATGTATGACTAGCACAAAAACCCTCAAAATTCCATCCCAAAAATGTGAGGTTCGCCTTTAGATCGTTAGGAATTCGGGTATCCATTATTGATACCCAAGATAGTTTGTACCTTTAGCTTTCTCGAGTTAAGGTTTGAATGCAGTCATATGTGTCTATTCTGTCATTACGGATGTGTACGTATGGTCTTTGTCGCCTTTTCTGGAGCATTGGTATCAATATTAAATTATATGAGTGTACCGGTAGTATATTAAATTCTAGAACATGTTTTTGTGATGCATACTATTGATCCCAATCCTTGATCGATTCCTTAGCTTGTCTAAGGTTAAATTACCTTGGATAAATCCAAAATAACTTGTTGTAGAAACTTTGTATGTATACTAAAATGTATGCGGAATCTACACCTTAATATCTAGAAGTATAATGACTAGAACAGTAATTGTGAATGAACAAAGATATAACCAAATGTTCCAATATTATTAGATCAATAATACGAGTTCTCTTTACTAGTTCTAGGGTTTACAACCTTGAAGCTTTTCTAAATCGACTTTACAACTATGAAACTTATATCTCAACTAATGCCCTAGACCCTCCTTTTATAGACTAAGTAGTCCTAGTCGGCTTACAACATATACTAAAGATAAACATAAACTTATAGAATATTCTAACTAATACAATCTATTCTATAATTATCTTCTAATCTTCATCTCCAAGTAATCTTTATCTCTTTACTCGCCTTTATCTTCTGATAGTAGTAAGTCTTCTAGCACTTGTAACCCAGCAGCATAAACTTTTTGTACCAGCAGCACTAATAAACATAAGCAGTAGTAACATTAGTACTAGCAGTACTAATATATACTAACAGTAGTAATTGTGTACTAGCAGTCTTAACTTTACCACTAGCAGCACTAACTACTTAGCATATATTTCAGTCTTCAACTCTGAATAGTCATAACTTTAACAGGCAGTAGTAACTTAATACTAACAGTACTAACTTATACTAACAGTAGTAACTTTATACTACCAGTACTAACTACTTAGCATATTTTTCATTAGTATCACCAACAGTACTAAGTTATGCTTGACAGCACTAATGTATACCTGAGCAGTAGTAACTTTAAGAATCATCTTTAAGTCTTTAAGTCCCAACAATCCTCCCCTAAACTTGTTGTTCATCATATGAATCTTCAAGTTTCTTGATTAAAAGTCTTCATCACTTATCAGGAATATGTATTTAAACATTTTATTGACCCTTTTGCTGCTTTACCATTAGCTTAAGTAATTGATAGCACATCTTATTCCAATAATTAGCTTAAAGTTTTTGTTTTTCTTTAGCGATCTATTGTGATTGTTAATTAGTGTGAGGGGTATTCTCTTTTAATATTTAAAGATGTGCAACATTTCCAAATCCTTACAAAGTGCACTCCACATGAATCAAACAAATTCCAAATAGTCACTTGTATCCTTGTAGATTTCTCCATACATCACTCTTTATGTCTGGTTCAAACATGACTTTTAAATCACCCTTTCATGTTCATCTTCAGGCCTTATATCTCCAGCTTTTGTTTTTGACCCCTATCTTCCAAGGAAGGGCTGCAAGTTTCTATGTCAATACCCTGATGCATCCTAATCATAGAAGAATATCTCTTGGAACTTCCATCAGCTTTTATCAATTGATAATGTCCTATTATTCCTTCTTTAATAAGCTTGTATTCAATAATCACTGGTTGTTTGGTAGCAAGTGGTATAGCATCAATTGCAATTATCTCTTTTTTGACTTTCAAACTATGCATTTTTAGCTCAACTTCATTATCTTCTTTAACTTCTTCATTCTCATCAGTCTTTTGCTTCTTAGACTCATCAGATTCCAGTTTATCTCCTGCTCTCTTTGCACTACTATCTTGTGCAATTTTTGTCTTCTTAGAACTGCTTTCATCCTTCTTTCTACTGATTTCTTGAGCTTCTAAATTCATAGCCACAAAAGAATTTACTCTCTTCATCTCCTTGTCAAACAGCTTTTGGATTTCATCATAGCTTCTGCCTTTTAGCTGATTGTGTTTATATCCACCCATATGCTTAAAAAAGACAGACATTTGATTTCTCTTTTGTGCCTTGGTAGGAGGTCAATTTCTCTTTTCTTGTGCTCTTAATTTAGCAAAATGTTTTCTCCTATTCTCCATGAATTCCATAAATAGTTTTGCCTTTTCCTCATCTGTCAACTCCTCTTGCTCTCTTGTTTGGAGTCTCTCAGCTAGCAATCTATCAGCCTCCATCATAGCTTGTGTATTTTCTCATGATTCAATCAAAGCTATGCTGGCTTCTTATTCCTTTTTCCTTGCCATCTTCTCTTCTTCTATAAGTTCAGCTTGCAACTGAGCTTTAAGATTTCTTGCCATTTCTTCATCAAGAGCAACTTGATCTTTCCTTTTCAAAGGTACTTCAAGCTCAATCATTATTGCTTTGTCTTTGTCCTTAGTCTTTGAAGGTTGTGATGCTTGTAGAGATGATGTTGTTGTTCTGAGTTCACTTGGTTCTTGAACTACAACCCCTCTAGCCTTGGGTCTTGTAGTTGTTGTTGTAGCAGTAGTAGTAACAGCTTTAGGTTTAGCTGCTTTGATTTCAATATGAGTTTGAGCCAAAGTTAATTCATCAATAACTATTGTTGGAGCACTGGTAGGAGTAATTTCATCAATCTTGACAGCAGTAACTCCTTCATTAGCAGTAGTAGTAATGGAATTGTAAGGGCAACACTATCTTCTCACCAGTACTAATCCTCTCTTTCATAATTTTTGCACTTTTCTCTTGTTTCTCAACAAACATGCCATATCCACAATCACCTCATCTTCATGAAAATCATCTTTTTCATACATTTGTGCATCATCTAACCTCCCATGTGTTTTCATAAACCAATTTGCATCCTCCCCTTGTTTGGATTGCATCATTCCTGAGCACCCTTAACTCTTCTTTACCCCAAAGGTTTCAACCCTACTTGACTCACAAACTTTTCTTATCTTTTTATTCCTATAGTTCTTGTTTTCTTTTCCTTCCAACTTTAGGGACCTCATCTTTAAACTAGCAATCTCCTTTGCATGGCTATCAATTGGGCCTTTTCCAATTCAAGAAACCTGTTTTTGTAAGTGGGTACACAAAAATCATCAATTCTTTTAGTTGCATTCTAATCCTCACCAACTGAGAAGTGGATTCATTGGAAGGTATTGGAACACTTCTCATCATGATGTGTCTCAATCTTGAGGAACTTAAAGTTTCCTTAATCTGTTTCCTCTAGGACTAAATCTTTTGAGGTTGAGGTTGATGGTTGTGTATTATGGTTGGCTGTTGAGTATCCAGTAGGAATGCCTGAATCTTCACCACTCATTTGAGTAGCTTGACATCATTGTTTGCAATACAGTGGAATGTTACTTTCCAGAAAAGTCCTTTCCTTCTCTCTTCATATTGGCAAAGATTGTCTTTGTGTGTGAGGGGTTAACATAAATTTGACCCCTCCCTCTAAGTGCTTTATCATAGTATCAAAGATATACTTGGACAAATTAAATTTTTGGTTTGTGGCCAAGCATATGATTGCAGAGGGCATTATGCTACTGAATTCGTTCCATGCAGTGGACTTGGCACTAAGGCATTGTGTAATAGTGTGAATTAAGAACTTCCATTATGGAGAAAATAAAGCTTTATAAAATGTAAGCCTTTTAGAAGGTTTTTCATACCCCATCCTTACCAGCTCTTCAAAGATAGTAGTAGTCAGAAACAATGTCAATTACAACCTGCGATCTTCTAAAGTAAAGTACTTTCTTAATGCTTGACTCTATGATGATCACCCTCTTTTTATCAACTAGGGCTTGTAACTAACGTTCACCATTGATAGTGTTTGCCTTTGCTGTTGCCCAAAACTGTTTAATGCAAGATGTGTAGATGGTAGGATTGACAGTTAAAGCATAATGAATTTGGTTAGCATTTAGAAAATTGATAATATCATGAAACCCATCACTTTCAGTAGGTTTTTCCAAGAATGCGACCATATTGTGAGTATCAGCAAATGTTAGGGTTGACATTGTTTTGTGATTAGATGATTAAAGATGAAATTGAGTTAGGGTTTACGTTTAGAGAGTGTTTGAATGATTGAAATCGAATAAAGAATCAAATGAAACCCTGAATCAAAGTATTTATAAATCCACCCCTATGTAAGTAGGTACCTTGAACTTAGGCAGTATAAAAATGCCTAACAACATTAACTCAATCAACTACAAATGGACTGTAGTACTCACAGCTTCAACATTAACTTAACAGCACTTAAGTTTATTTACAATCCCTAACCATGTGGGCTAACGCATTAAGTTTGAGCTACCAGCACTAATCTTCAATTTCATTCCAAAAAGGACTTCCATCATCAATTAGTTCTTCTCACAAGCTCTTTTTTTGTTTTTAATGCACCCAGTATTCTCAAAATCTTTTGCTCAAAAATCACTCTTTTTTGTTTTTCAACTCACAATTTCTCTCTTTTCTTTTCCTCACTATTTCACACAGACTTTGTACACTTTGCCATCAATTCTAATAAATTTCTTACTTGTCATCCCCATTGCAAGTGGTAACTCTTGAGAGAGGTGGATCTTGGACTATTTAGATGTAGTCTCAAACCTAGTTTAAGCATCTACACCCCCCAATATGGTATCTTGGCACCTGAGACCACTACCTGAACTAATTTCCTAAGGACTTGATCCATTAAGTGTTGCCATGGATTGGGTCTTATTAATGTTACCACTATCTTGCTCTGCTTATAAGCTAGAAGCAGTAGTGGCAGCCTTTTCCATTCTGTCACCCAACTCCTTATGGACAGCCTCATCACACCATCCGTTTACCAGGAAGACCACTTGATGGAGGTATCTTGGTGTCCCGACCTCTTTTGACATGCCTAGATGTTTTTGATTCTTTTTAACACACTTTTGATATTAAACTTTTTTTTACTGTATATTGAAATAAGTAGCCTCCCCTCAAACAATGCTTCAAGGGGTAAGAATTTGCTCAACAGTTGTAACTTTGGCTCTTATGACATCCCAGTAGTAATGTTATTACCTCGGCTGTACTAATTTCTCCCATAGGCTGTATTAAGAGATGTCTAACAGTATTAACTATATCTTCAATAATTATACAACAACATGCCTCTATTCATCACAAGCACACTAGAAAAGACTAGATAGATATGTGAGAACTCATGAGGATCCATATTTATGCATAACTGATGTGTGTTTTCCAAGCTTTAAATTTATAATACTAGAAATACCAATTTTTACTAAAAACACAACACTCGGGAAGTATACCCGTTCGTGTATAGTATAGGTTTTAGGTAAGTCCAGGTCGTTCCATAGGAATTGAAGTCTTCACAGTTCTGCCATATGGTGCTAAGGTTCAATAAGATTGTCACGATCATATTAACCATATCGTGCTTATATTGGAATTATAACGAAAGCAATTTAAAAGATGATTCAATCTAAATGATTAAGGTATGTCTGGTTTAGGGAATGATCACTTAGCATAATGATGGGTTTGGGATATAGTGATTTAATAATGAATTTATCTACAAGTTATAAATCCTTTCGGACACTTTAAATATAACATTGGATTTAATCTATTAACAACATCAATCTTTTTCAGACCTTTATAAGTTATTTATAACAATATATTAGACGGGATTTATAGAATACATATTTAAAAAGAACCTTTCGGCATATTTTATTTAAAAATATGTTTTACCAATTCAATAAAACATATCCTAATGCGCCATATCAAAGTTCACATTTTTACCCAAACATAATATTAAAATGACTACTCCATATTCAAAGAGATGAAGATCATATCATTAGATAAATTCCAGTACTTTCATATTAAATGAGTTGTAGAACTTATTACCAATGTTTACAAAATCAATGAAGGCGATTCAAGTTATCCAAATGAAAAACTATCAAAACCCAAGCTATTTATTCATTCGAGGAAACTATGAACAATTCTGTCACAATCGCTTATAGATTTGAAATAACACTATAACTATGCCTCTTTGATGGATCAAAACCTAAGAACACTGATTAACTTCAACCAAGACTATCCAACTTCTTCAAGAACTTTGATTATAACGGTGGCGGTCGATAGTGGTGATGGTGGTTGAAAGGTGGTGATGGAGGAGAGGTTTTGCAGGCCTTTAGCCTCAAAAATAACCCTCTTAAAGGTTCCACACTAAGTGGGATGATTTGTGTTGGATGTGTGAAGAATGGGAGGAATGAGAGGCTATTTATAGGATTTTTCGGGGCAAAAGTGCGCTCCACTTGCATAAAAGTGCGCAGCACTTCGGGTGTTAATGCACTTGGCATTTAATTGCATTTAATTTCCTTTAATTTTCGTCAGATGGAAAAGTGCGCCGCACTTTTTTACAAGTGCGCCGCACTTGGTGCAATTTCAGCTCTTGGACCAAAAATCAAAGTTGTAGAGAATTCTTTCCCGGACGCGTGGCCGCCAGAATCGCGTCAAACGGAGTTCGTATGCTCAAGTTATGGCCAAAACAGTGGACAGGTGTCAGGGAATCTTTATCTTCAGTTATTTCTTCGTTTAAGCTTCAAATCTTCGTGTATTCTTTCGTTTTCTTCCACGACACATACCTAGAACATATAATAGCAAATATACTTGATTAAGTACCGAAAGTTCACGAGAAATGATCAAATAAATGCAAATAACGCCGCCGAAAACATGTATAATTTAGGCGTTATCAAATCCCTCCACACTTAGCTATTGCTTGCCCTCAAGCAATTAAAGCGAGAAAACAAGATCATTTATCGTGACGTGGAGAAAAAATCATTTTAGCATTAACAAGTGTTTACCAGTTTTATAACTTTTCAGGCATAGACATATAACAGAGCACCTCACATAGGGAAAGTGTTTGTTTTTGAATTCACACGAGTCACTCAGATAGGGTTTTATATTTGTGAAGTCACTCAATTGCACAGACATAATCTAGGTCGCTACCATATGCTTGTACTAGACACATAAACATGCCCGTTGCGGCGTGAGCACCTAGACAGAAATCTCAAAAAGGCAAAACGTGATAATGATGAGGGTGAATAGCAGATACTTGATTCCATGTGTCAGAACTTTACCTTATACTTAGAATTTATTATTTTCTTTTCTCTTTTTTTCTTTTTTTTTCTTTTTTTTCAATCCAGATACTGCGATAACTAAGACTGGCACAAAATTTCTTCTTCATCGAGTATATTTTTCTTGCTCTTGGGATACTTTGGGGATCTCAACACTAAAAGCGAGTGCTGCAGATACATGATTACATAGGGATT